>OX333072.1:22312154-22472154 GCA_946863875.1 Alloplasta piceator
GCCGACTCATCCGCCTTAAGAGATTGGACCTAGGGCATGTATTACGGAATTCCGAAATTTCGCGATTTCGAAATCTCGGACGGATTTTTCCGATATTTCAATTCCGGAACATCCCAATACCATTATTTCGATATCGATATTTTGACTATTCGTTTCTTTCTGAACGCAACCATGACGCATAAAGACACACAAAAACGACCGTGAACTCCCGAGCGCATTATTATTCTTGAGAACGCACTATCAAGAAGAGTCGTTCTCCTCGAAAAATTATTACTGTTTGATCTCAGTTCTTGCCAAAAATTAATCTTTAATTGTTCTGTTTTTTTTTTATTAGTTTTTATTCGTACTGTATCGTCGTACGTAACGTTCGGATATAATTTGTTGTACATTCTTAACAAAACTATAAGTATTGTTGACTGTATTCTTAAAAATGTTTCAATGTTACTTTTGGTTCATGTGATTAAAAAGTCTGATGTAGCTCAAGTTGATTAAAGGATTGGTAGGTATAATAAAACTTGTTTGATTAATAAATTTTAAGTTTTTCCTACAATCCAAATAATTTTTTCAGTTTCGGAACCAGTTCCGGAATTCCGATATTGGGTATCCAGTATCGTAACTCAGTTCCGATATTGAAATACTTCCGATATTACACGCCCTAATTTGGACCACCCTGAGATTTAAAAAGAATCAAATTTTCTTGGTATAGATTTATGAATTATACTTTTAAGAATTATTTAAACGTTCTCTCACTTCAACATTCAACTTCAATTTGAAGTGGCTTCGCGCGAATCGCTTCTGCGTCTTTCTCGAAATTACGTTTTTCGAAGCGAGTTGAAGTTTGCATCATTGCACTGCAATGAAAACTAGTTTTTTTCAATTCATTTTTAGTGAGTTTTACGTTTAGCTTGTTTTACGTTTAGCATCTATTATTTCAAGGTCTTAACAAAGACCTCAAAATACATTTTAACGATTGTTCATTTCGAAAATTTCTTAGGAACAATTAATTTAATTAATAAATAAATAATTGCCGTTGCATTACAACTATGCAGACTTCAGCACCATTTTTTAAAACGGTCGACAAAATATCTCAGTGAAGCGATAGCATAGGATTTTTTTTTATCGGATGTCACGTTAATTTTTTATCAATTTTTTTAACTTCAATTTTATTTTGAACGAAAACTCTTCCAAACAGCTGTTATTCGTACAAAAAATGGTGTAACATTTTTTTCCTATTCTACACTTTAATTATGAACGATGTTAAAGCTTGTATTATTGCAATGCAAAATAAATTTCTTAAAATTCATTATAAAGACCCCAAAATACATTTCAGCGATTTTTCATTTTTGAAACTTTTTAGGAAGAATGAATTTTCTTAAAAAATAAACCATTTCCAATACATTTGAACGATGCAAAATTCAACATCATACATTGTGATCTTTATCAACGAGAACAAATTTATTGTCAACAAATGAAACCAGAGAAAAAAAATCCATGACTAGCGAAGATTTAAAAAAAGGGGTCCCAATGGACGGCATTCACCATTTTTTAATATTGCAATTTTTTCTTCAATTATTTCACCCATAAAATTATGTTTTTGAGAGAAAGCGAAAAATGTTATAAACGTAATAATCGCAATTTGTCTTTACACCTATTTTTCCTAGCGCCAGGATCGCGTAACTCCTTAAGAATTTTGTCAGAATTTTGCTGGTGGTCTTTGAATTTTTTTTATCAACACAGCGATCAATTTATTCGTTCGGCAGAAGGTTTGAAATTTCAAATAATACATTTAGCAATCCGATAAGAATCATCATCCACTTGAGGTGGCCATTTTGTAATATTCAGAAAATAAAATACCGACGGACGGAGAGAATATCCAAGCTACTGTTTGGCGGTGAGACACTTTAACAAACACAACGGGATGAAAATAATAATAATAATAATAATAATAATAATAATAATAATAATAATAGAAATAATAATAATAATAATTTAAGAATAAAATAAATCATATTGGGAATTGAAAGTTTGAGGGCCAAGCTCGTTGAGCCGATGCGCTCTTACACGTGGATATCATAACGATCTCGACGCACGTATAACGTGTGGAATTTCAATGTCTCGCTGAAGGTGAAATAACGGTATTTCTCGTTATACACGCCGAGTGGGAGGAATTTTTTTGAATTACATTAAAATTAACGAAATTTCGAATTTCAAAGTGTCTTGGCCGTTAACGGAACGAATTATTTTACACGACATGTCCGAATGATTTTATATTTTATTATTTTTTTCTTTTTTTTTTTTCAACGACGATGCGGAACGATGGATTTTATCGGCTCAAAGACGACACGGGATTTTAAGGACAACGGCAGAGAGAGACGCGTGCTGATAGCGATAATACGAAACGAGAGAGAGGGATGATTTTTACTGCCATTGATTTTTTTTATCATGGTTTCCCTTGATCAAAGTACTCGCCTGATAACTGTGTAGCACAATATCTCTCTCTCTCTCTCTCTCTCTCTCTCTCTCTCTCTCTCTCTCTCTCTCTCTCTCTCTCTCTCTCGCCCCTCGCTCTCTCTCCCCCTCGTCCTCTCTCTTTCTCTCTCTCTCTCTCTCTCTCTCTCTCTCTCTCTCTCTCTCTCTCTCTCTCTCTCTCTCGCTACGGTCTTTACAACACTTACATCACTGCGAACGATACCCTCACGCGAAATTTTTTTTTTGCAAGCACATAAATCGCGACGACGACAACGACCATTCGTCTCGATATTCGATAAAAACGATTAATCGCATTGTACTTATAAAAAGTTTTTTATCCAACCACGAATACTTCATTTTTTTAAATTTTCTTCGCGTCGATCGTTATGACGATGAAGTTTGAATCTTCATATATCTTAACCCGCTGAGGGCCATCTGGGTCTACAGCGACCCAGTGCCATCTTTAAAGTCCTGTGTGTTGTAAGAGGAATAAGCGAAGGTCCGCGAAAAATATGATCCATCGAGCAGACACAACATCTATCTCAGTTTGACCTCTGGTCTTTGTACGAAACACTTAAGTAGCGCCTTTTGGGTCGCTACAGACCCAGGGTGTAAATATGGTTTTCCAAAAACTCATGAAAACGACCTCCACCTTGTAGCTGGGAGTTTCTAGTTTGCAAATCACTATAATTAAATCTATTTAGCGCGATAAACAAAGGAAGAATCGTTAGAAACGTCCGACAAGTCCTACAGGCCAATTTTCAGACATTTTTGCATTTATTCACACAGGTTTAAAAAAAATGAAAATATCGATTGCGGCCTTACATATTCTCATTTCTGAGGTTATAACGATTCGATTTTTCTACTTGTGAGTTAGAAAATTTTGTTTCAAACGTGTTTTATAAGCAAAAGAAGTTGTGGGTCACTGTAGACCCAGGGTGGACCGGTCTAGGACGCCAGAAAATAGTGGGCCTCAGCGGGTTAAAGTTTCAAACGTTAAGTTGAACGAAAAATAGACAAATGAATTTATTTAATAAAAAAAAAAATAGAAGAGTTTGGAAAATACTTGGTAAATAATAATTTCGAAAAATGAAAAATGCGTCTAGAATTATTTTCAAAGCATAAACGGGCTTTGGAATAGTGAAATTTTGAAGAATGAATTTGTCGATTTTTTCGTTCATGTGAACGTTCAGAACTTCAAATTCATGAATCTTTGTAATGCAAGAAAAATACGTTTTCGTTTGAAGTATTGCCTCAAGGAACTTAACGGATCTGGTGAGATCGAAGGTGAGTTATATTTTTGCCAGGATTTTTGCCAGGTTGCAATGTCAAGAAAAAAAGGGTTTTCAATCTATTTTGAGTGAGATTTGCGGTTTGGTTGTGCGTCAAACGTCTCAAGGCCTTTGGTTTGGTAATTTTGGATGTAACTTGAAACAAATGCGCTATTTTTACGGAAAATAATAAATTCTGACTCTATTTGGTAAATAATTCGTGAGGTTGAAGTTTGCATCGTTGCAATGCCACGAAAATGAGTTTTTCAAAATTTATTTTCAGTTAGAAAATAAGGTTTTTACTATCATTGCTCGCAATAAAAAGCACAAAATACATGTCAACGATTTTTTACTTTGAGAACTTGCGAAGAATGAATTTTGTTGAAAAATGAATTATTTTTTCTTACATTTAAACGATGCAAACTAGAAACTCATAATAATTCGTCCTAAATGATGAAATAAGTTCTAAGAATAATTCAGCAAGTATTTGCCCGATCTTTCAATTTTCTTATTAAATAAAAATACATTTGTTGATTTTTCGTTAAATCGAATGTTCGGATTCTTCAAGTACATAATTTTGTTGCGTAATAATATTCAATGACAACAGTCCCAAGTCCGGGAAACACTTATCGAGAATCTAATTGAAAAAAAGATCAAAGCAAATGTCTATGCCATATTAATTCATCATTGTGATCGATCGAACGCATTTTTTAAATATCAATTTATAACGATCATGAAGTTTGCATCGTTGCGACACAACGAAAATTATTTTTCTTCCATTCATTTTCAGTGAGATTCACGCTTTTCTTGGACATTTAACATTCCAAGTCCTGAATAAATACCGCAAAATTTTTCAACATTTTTTTACTCCGAACACTTTTAATCCATAATGGTTTTTGTTAAAAAATAAATCATTTTCATTGCATTCAAGCGATGCAAACTTATTATAAAACAAAATGGAGGGTATTAGAAGTGAGACGTGGATTTTGCAAAAAAAAAAAAAAAAAGAAAGAAAGAAAAGAAACATTGGAAAAATGAAATTCTTAGATCAAATATTAGATCTTTCGACATCTAGAAAAAGGCGAAAGAATTTTAGAAAAATCGACGCGGTAATTTTCGAGGTATTACCGAGTTTGATTGATTAAGAAAAAAAGCTTGAACAATTTTTTCTTGTTCAAGTGTTTTTTTCACGATTGTAACGTTTACGATTAGATAAACCTTTGGATGATATCCGACTTCAACAACACATCTCAAAGCGATAAATTAACCCTCCGTCTATGCACTAGGTCTTTTAAGGCACAAGTCAAACTTTCAAATCGAATGTCTCCGAAATTAGAATAATTGTAAAAAAAAATGGTTACTATAAATGGTTAAATAAATGATTGGATCATGGAAAAAAAATGTTATAAAAGGAATTCATAATTTTCTCAGATTTTTTGATGTTTTTTTCTTAGAAAAAACATTAACAGGTCTTTAACGACCCAGATACAGATGGTGTTCCAAAATTTAAGTGTACAAACGGAGGGTTAAATTTGTAAAAATCTTTTTTTCACGTAGTGTCGAAGTTTGCATCGTCTATGCGCAACGGAAAGTTTATTTTTCAGTGAAATTCAATCTTTCTAGAAAATTTTCAAAATGAAAAATTGTTGAAATGTATTTTGGGGTCTTTATTTTGGATTTGGAATGCTTAATGCACGAGCAAAGCGTGAATATTCCTACAAATAAACTAAAACTTGTTTTCGTTGCATTGCAACGTTGCAAATTTAAACTTGATCTATCACTAAAATTAAACGACAGTTGAACGAAAAATTAGAAAAAGTATTTGTTTACCAAATAATTAGAAGAGCTTGCAAATACTTTATAAATAATAATTTAACCCTTTGTGTCACACATTTTTCCTTTTGTCCAATCGGCTTGAAATTCATTACTCGGGGGTTTTTGGGGTCGCTGATGACGAATCTGAGCTTGGAATTTCAAAATTCAAAATTGCGGATCCAATATCGCGGATAATTATTCGCGAAACGGTGCCTATATGATAAAAAATGTATATTCTTGGAGTTTTGGATCCGCCATTTTGAATTTTGAAATTCGGAGCTTAGATTCGTCATCAGCGACCCCAAAAATCCAAGAATACACATTTTTATCATATTTGCACCGTTTCGCGAATTTTCATCCGCCATATTGGATCCGCCATTTTGAATTTTGAAATTCGGAGCTCAGATTCGTCATCAGGGACCCCAAAAATCCAAGAATATACATTTTCATCACATTTGCACCGTTTCGCGAATTTTCATCCGCCATATTGGATCCGCCATTTTGAATTTTGAAATTCAGAGCTCATGTCAAATTCGTCATCAGCGACTCCGAAAACCCCCGAGCAATGAATTTCAAGCCGATTGGACTAAAGGAAAAATGTGTGACACAAGGGTTGAGGCTTGTTTATGCGCATAAACAAAATTATCCATGATTTTAAACGATTGCACATCAATTCTTATTCTTGAATATATAAATGATGATAAAACACCCAAAAAAAAGTTCGAAAATACGGTCGAAATGCTCGGAAAATGGTTATAAAACAGGTGGCACAAAGGGTTAAAAAAATTTTATAATATTTCACGAATTATTTTCAAAGTCTAAATTCTCAAAATTGTTTTGTAAGACAATAATTTTGGCAATTTTTCGTTCATTCGAACGTTTGGAACTTCGAGTCCATGAAATTTGAACAATTTTTTCAACAATGAAACTCGTATTAGGAATAAAAATAAAATGGCGTTGATTTTAGTTGCGTTTTGTGACGAAACGAAAAAGCGTGCGAGAGAGATCGCGCTAAGGACTGTGCGCTGCCTGATATTTGGAACTTGGCCTCGTGGAACGACCGGAAACGCCGACGCGTATATAACTCGTTAACCAGCGGCACGGGGCCATAGAAAGTTGCTCGCCGGCTTGTTTTCGCGGGGCAGATCAGCGAACGAGTCTCTGCATGACTATGGGTGTGTATTTATGAAGGAGAGAGACAGAGAGAGAGAAAAATTCGAGAATCAAACGAGCTAATCGCGATAACCAGCATTCTCTCGTTATTTCGTGAGAAATCTTGCGCCGTGACGACAGCGACGACGCTGAGAAAGAACCGAATAAAGAAAACGAATTCGCACAATCTTTTGTACTCGTCGAGAGCAAGGAGAGCTTCATTCGAAAAAACTAAATAGAGCCGGGATCACGCAACGACGTTTCTCAACGTATTTTAGAATCTTAGACACAATTTAAACGCGAAATTATTCGAACAACCGGAAATGATTAAATAATTTTTAAAAAATGAGCTTCGTTCTTCAAAATTCACTCTTCTCGCGATTATTTCTCCGAGACACTATTATTGCACGAATAATTACGAAGTTGCAGATCGCATCGATGCAATGCAACGAAAATACATTTTTTTAACCCTCCGTCTGTACACTGGGTCTTTTAAGGCACGAGCCAAATTTTCAAATAGAATATCTCTGGAATTAGAAAAATTGTAAACAAAAAAATTTCTTCACTACAAATGGTTAAATAAGTGATTGGATCATGGAAAATAATGTTATAAAAGTAATTCAGAATTTTTTCAGATTTTTTTTACGTTTTTTTCTTAGAAAAAACATTTGCAGCACTTTGACGACCCAGATTACAGACGGTGTCCCAAAATTTAAGTGTACAGACAGAGGGTTAATTCACTTTTAGTGAGATTCACGGTTCGATTTTCCACTTAACGTCCCAAGTCCTTAATAAAAACCCCAAAAAACGTTTCAACGATTTTTCACTTTGAAAATATTTCAGGAAGAATTAATTTTATTGATAGATAAATTATTTTCGCTGCATTTATACGGAGCTAACTTCAACATCGTGAACTATTTGAATTTCATAGAAATTTCCAAGTTCAAGGCGAAATTTTGGACTTTGAAATGAATTTTTCCTCAAAATTCTGAACAATGAGAATGCACGTTTTTTATTTTATTTCATTTTCATTCTTATCAAATTTTTTGCGCGTTATCTCGCTTCTTCACCGTTCAAACGTGAGATGCCCATTCGAATAAAAAAAAAATTTCAAAACTGAAAAGAAGAATTGAAAATATCGAATATTCAATTCAATTTTGAAGAGTCTCAAAGAATATGAAAAATTTAATAATTTCGCAAAAGAATTTAAGTCCACGGCGTAATTTTTCACGGCAATGTACTTTGAAATGGATTTTTCCTCAAAATTTTGAATAATGAAAATGAGCGTTTCTTCAATTTCTTTAAATTTTCATTCTCATCACATTTTTGCGCTTGTTATCTCGCTTCACCTTTGAAACGTTAAATTTTTTTTCAAATTAAAAAAAAAAAATTTGCTAAAGTTGAAAAGAATTAATTGGAAGAATCGAAAGTATTCGTTCATTCGATACCGAACTTTCGCATTATCGTGAAATTAAAAAAACTTCGAAGATGTAAGGTTATTCGGGATTATCGATGATCGAGGTTATTTTGTCTCGTGAATACACATTTGTCTCTGTGAGAGAGATAACATTGGCGATTTGCGAGATTGAAACACTTGCGGGAGAAATTAATAACTCATTTTCGCGTCATTGCAATTCACGAGTATTTTTGCGAGGAATAAGCTTTAAAACCCAAAGGTGCACTTTACTTTAAAGAAAAACCGAAATAAACGTTGAGGAGGAATTCCCACTCGTCCCGCGAGTTTTGTGCCTTAACCGTCGGCCATTTTGATAGAGGCACGAATTTCACGAAATATTCACTACCGACGCCACATTCAACTGGTACAACAATTATTATGATTATTATTGTTATGAAGGAATACGTACGATCATCATTATCCACATCCGAGTTTGCCGTCGCTCCGTTTATCCTTGAAAATTGTCTACCGGATATCGCTTCGCACTCTTAAAATCTCGTTGTACTCATTTTCCGTTTCCCCTTCTTTCTCTCCATCATTTCTCTCTTATCATCCGATTCTCTTTCCCGCACAAAATTATCCTCGTGCGATTCAAGAACTATCCCGAATATCGAGTCACACTCGCGACGGAAAGACACCTTTTTTCCAATAAAAAATTAAAAAAAAAAAAGACTCAAATATAAACGCGCACGTAGCGACATTCCACGTTGAAACAGAGCGACGGAATTCGATTGAACATATTTCACGCACCACTGTTACGTTCGACGCAAGCACATCTCTCTTTTTCTAGAGTTATCCTCATTCGCCTCTAAATCCATGACGCATCTAAAAACACTGATGCGTTAAATCGAGCGGAAAAAAAAACAAAGAAAAACGAAGAAAAATATTGCCCTATTTCAACGACGCGCGACGAGCGGCGCTCTCGCGAGCGTTTCGATCGCTCGCTCCAAGTTCGACTGCAACGTTGCGGAAAGTGGAATATAAAAATCCTCTATCGCAACGAGCGTCCCTTTAGTTACGAAGTAAAGTAAAAAGAAGGAAAAAACGCGTACGTAATCTCGAAAAACGATGACAAAACTTGACGAAAATCCAGGGCGAGCGAAAAGGGGAGGGGGGGGGGATCCAGAAGCAAGATTCTCGTAGAATTCAGAGACAAAAAAAAGAGCACAGAGAGAGAGAGAGAGCAAGGGCGTCCCGGCGTTCGCGCCGGGTTAACGTGAAGCACTGGGAGAGGAACACCCGACGATTTGGCCCAGGCGCACGAGGAATATAAACTCGAGCCTTCATAATCCGCGATTGTAATATTATGAATATTTCCATGAAAATTCGAAAGAACGAAAAAACGCGCCGTGCGATTGTTCCGAGGATAATGAACGAAATTAAGGCGCGACGAACTTCGCGTATGAAGCACAATTGCGTATACGAATATTCCTTCTTAAAATGGGGGAAACGTACTAGAAGCAGGTGCACGTCGTTCTAAACGTCGAACAGAGAACCGCACACTCTTCTCTCTCTCTCTCTTTCTACATATGACTAAATTCTACTTCTCAAACATCTCTTCACTTCCGGTCCCGATCCGAGCGCGTCGATATGACGATAGTTGAGGAATGTTTGCGCGAATTTTCAGAAAAATGAAGAAAATAGTCCAGAGAGAGAGAGGAGAGAGTTAGGGGAGGGAGAAGTCCTCGATGGGACAAAATAGAAGCGTTACGAGAGTCAAAGAACCAGGAATAGACAACGAACGAAGTGAGCTTGTGTAAAACGAAAACGAGGAATTTTTCTTCATGCCGTTATCCCGGTTTGCCCTCGCGCGTCGCGCCTTTCTCGCACCTCAGGCTTCACCTTTCCGAACACTCGAAGCGCGTTTTTTCTTCTTCTTCCTCGATTCTCTGCTTTTTCTTCACGAAAAAACCGACAACGGCGCGTCTCACTGAGTTCGTACGAAAACGACGATAACTCCCGTATGTTTTCTCAACGCGAATAGAAGAAAATTATGAAGAGCGTATCGTTTCGATAGAGAGAGAGAGAGAATTCGCAGGCTTACCCGTGTAACGGAAAAATAGTGTGCACGTAAACGAGATATTTCTCGTTTCGTTCGCAGTCGACACCCCGTTTCTACATGTACGTGTGTGTGTGTGTGTGTGTGTGTGTGTGTGTGTGTGTGTGTGTGTGTGTCGTGATTATCGTGCGACACGGCACTTCTTTTCTTCTTCTCTTCTCTTTTCTTCCCTTCGTTGAATTTTCACGATATATATCACCTAGCACATTTCGTCGCACATCATCGTCGTACAGATTCAACTGTTTTGAGAGAAATTTGATTTAAAAAAAAGAACAAAAAAATTATATTCGAAAAATGGAATAGAAACGGCGGCGGTCACATACGCGCGCACAGCCAGCGACACCGCGGCAAACTCGCACACCCGCGCGCTCGATTTTCACCAACACACACGAACACGCGCGGTGGGAGAGAGGGAGCCACATGTACGCGAATTCTGAACGGGGACACTCGAGAGCGAGAGAGACGGATGTACGGACGAGTTCCTCGCTTCACATACATTCATATATATAAATATATATGTATATATGTATACGTGTGTGTAATGTACGTTTAGAGTCAAATCTCGCGCGCGCGCGCGGATTCTCTCGGTTCCTCGTTGAAGCAGTAGAGGCAGAGCCAGTGAAGCAGGCAGAAAGAGAGCCCGGCAGAAAAGAGAGACAATTTGCTACAGCGTGTGTATGTGTGTGTGTGTGGGTGAGGTGTGCGGGAGGTTATAGACGGGAGAGATAGGGGAAACCTCGAAACTTCTCTCCGTACGCGTATATTCCAGTGGACGATGACAACGATGTACGGGATGATGTGGACGAGAATGACGACGACAACGATGATGATTATTATTATGATGATGATAATGATGGCCGAATTCGGTGTGCGCAAACGGAGTGCGATGCTTTTTTTTTCTTCTCTTTTTTTTCAGGGCCGCCAGGTTAACGTCACACGCGGGGGCCAGGCAGCCTCACTGTACGGAACAAAAAAAATATGATTGCGCGAGTACCGCACACAAGCGTAGACACTACGGTATAGAGCATGGAGCATGGCCGGAGAAGAGGATCGAAACACTCCGTGGACGAGAGAGAGCAGCGCGCGGACGGACGTAAGGACGGACGGAGTTGGCCGGGCGGCGAGGCGAGGCATGACAGAGAGGGAGCGAGAGAGAGAAAGAGAGGGAACAGGAGGATGAGAGAGAGAGAGAGAGAGAGATAGATAGAAGCAGCGGCACGAAACGACGTCGACGTCTGGACAGCGGCGGGAAGGGAGGGGGGGGGGGGGGAACCGCGGGCAACGAGCCGGGCGAGAAAACGCGCGCGCGAGAGAGAGAGAGAGAGCGCGACTCGCGAGTGAGTCTAGAGCGGGGTTTCGCCGCGCGGTGGGAGAGAGCGCTAACGTCGGTGAAACTGGAGAGGGGTGTTGCGGCAGAACAGGGACGAAACGTTGCTCCCAGCGCCACGGGACTCTTTTTTTTTGTACAGCAATGATTTTCATTCGGAATAAATCATGAAGAAAAATTTGCATATCATTCGGACATGATTCTTTAATATACAATCACACTGTGATTCCGCGTTAATCGCGAGGCCAAAAAACACATATTCTCGATCGTCCGGAATTGCGATAAGAATGTCGGCGTGTTGTATCTCGTTGAATTTGTACGAACGTGGCGAGAAGTAATGAAGAGTCTGAAAATTTTTATAACGAATTCGTTCGCTCACTCGGATTCCGTTTTATCCGGCGAACGATGAAGAATCGATGAGCTAGGAATTTTAATATGATTTCTTCGCTCGTTTCTTCTCTCCCTTTTTCTCTCGGATACGGAATATAAAAATAGTCAAGATATTGTCACGCTCAAACTGGTTCGAGAATATTTCGCGAGTGGGTAGGACGGATTATTATTGAAGAATCTCATATTTCTAACGGAGTTTTGGGTTATCATCGAGAATAGAAATACGTATATATGTATTTATATTATAGAGAGAAAGAAAAAGAGAGAGAGAGATAGACATTCGTTAGCCCAGAGAATAGCGTTTGAGAAACTTTTTGCTATAGCTCGCAAACTATAGATGTATATATAGGGAAAATAATATCGTACGATCAGGATATTGTTGTGTATCCTATCTCTATACATACAAAAGTTGCACTCTCCGACGATGGAGTGCAAGAGGCATTACCACCACAGTAAAGAATCGGAAAACTTGGTCGTGTTGCTAGATATATATTTATATATTAGGGCGATTTTTTCCGACTTATTTTTTTTTAATGTCTCTCCCCACTTAAAATTTGGTTGGATACGTTTGAAAAGAAATTCCTTGGAAGTTACAACCCTTAATATTAATATTAAGTATTTTCCATCTAAAATACACGTAAATCAAATTTGTTTTGTTCAAAATTCTATAACTCAGCGGCATTTTATGCTATCACATTGTTCTTGGTCTCAATTTACGCAAAATTAAACGATCTTCAAAAGTGTCCTGAGCAGCGTAAGTGTAACTTACACTGGTGAAATGGTAGGGGTCAGTAAAGTTGATTTTTATCAAAAATTCTCGTTCTATTGCAGTTATCTCCAAAATGATTAACTTTATCGAAAGAATGTAAACGAAAATTTTGATGGAAATTTAATTTCCTACAAAATGTCCCCTGGACCTAATTGCTAAAATTAATATTTCTTAATTACTATTATTAATTAATATTTATTGAACCTTAACTTATGTGTGGTATCAAATTTTTATGGTTTATCGAACCAAACGTTTTAAATTGTTGATATCTCAATATCTCAATACCTCAAGAAATATTAATTGTAGCAATTAGGTCTAGAAGACCTTTTTTGTTCAACAAAAAAAACGAGAATTTCGAGTAAAAATCAACTTTAGTGACTCGTACAATCCCACCAGTGTAATTTACACTTACGCTGTTGATGACTTTTGAAGGTCGTTTAATTTTGTGTAAATTGCGACCAAGAACAATGTGATAGCAGAAAATGCCGCTGAATTTGATTCACGTGTATTTTAGATGGAAAATCTTTTCACGCTATGGGGAAGTACTTAATATTAATATTAAGGCTGTAACTTTTAGAGAATTCCTTTTCAGACATATCCAACAAAATTTCAGGTGGGGAGTGAGAAAAAAAATAAGTCGAAAAAAAATCGCCCTAATATATATAAGTACCAATACGCGAACAACAGCGTCGAGACGCGTTTGAAACGACGGCAACGACGACGAAAGCGGTTCCCGACTTAAAGGGGATAGACCACGTGGCTAAATGCATCATTTTCCGCGTTTTTTCAGGAAATTCGTCTAAAAACATTTCTTCAACGATTATCCCTCGTTCATATCGACGTACCAAGAGATAATGTTTGAATAATTATGAAAATTATTGGGAAAAAAGCAAGAAAAACGTTGGAATCACGAAATTATCGATTCAATAACGAATAAAAAAGCTCTTGATCCGCGTTAGCGTGAATCAATGATCTTCGCGTGTCGATGACACACACGTGTCGCGTTTTTCAATAGTCTTTGAGAATTTTCAGGCTTCTCCCTCCGCCCTTCGTTCCCCGAAGTGAGAAACGGGAGAGTAACGAAAAGTCTCCGTGTTTCGCGTGTCGAAGCAAAAATAACCTCGTGCGACCTCGAAATCCGAGTTCCTACGATGTTCACCCGGTGTTGTATGCCATTTCTACACACTTGGTACTTTGTAGATGGCAAAATATCTGCTTGCCTCCTTCCGTCGCTAAGGCGAATATACTCACGCCATTATACGCCCTTATTTGACGCGCACAAATTTCGCTCTCTCTCTCTCTCTCTCTCTCTCTCTTTTTTTTCTTTTTCTCGCATGTTCTATTTTGATTATTACCCACACGATCGTATCATTTTGTTCTTAACATTTGCCTAAGGTTTACCATGGCATAAATAAATATCAATATCAATATCAATATCTCTCTCGCTCCCCTCCCCCCCCCCTCTCTCTCCCCCTCTCTGTCTTTCTCACTCTGAATTTTCCATTTTTCTCTTGACTCACGATGCGACGGATCGATGCTTGTGGCGTAAATATCTACTTTTTCGTGTTTAAACGAAAGAGGCAGCATTTGTTTTTTCGAACGAGAATTCCGTCTGAGAAAATAATTTCTCATCTCTCTCGTCTTCCCATAATCGTTCTTGCCGGCGGAGGCAATGTTGAATAAAATAAACTGCGAAAGGTCGAGCGTATTATTTTTCCCTCCTCTCGTTCTTTCAATACCGAAGGATATAGAGCGACTTCTATATTATTATAATATATATATATTAGGCTGATTCAGAAAAAAGACTTTTTTCGAAATCCCGTATTAAATACTTTCGGGGAAGTGAAAAAAGATGCCGGTTAAAAGCAGAGCTCTTAATATTAATATTTAGCATATGCTCATCGCATATTTCTATTTCCCATTTAAACAACACAAGAAAGAAAAATTTCATGTACTTGAAGTTTCGAACGTTCAGTTGAACGAAAAATCAAAAGAAGTATTGATTTATTAAAATATTAACAGAGCTTGCGAATAACTCAGTGAATTTTTTGAATTATTATTTACCAAGTTATTCACAAGCTCTTTTAATTTTTCATTTAATCAATACTTTTTCTGATTTTCCGTTCAACTGAACGTTCGAAACTGCAAGTGATTTTCAAGCTTTGAAATTTTATACCTCGGCTTCCAGTCAGTGTATCAAAATGAACGACGCATATTCTTGTAGAGAATTGAACGCTCTACAAAAAAGGTTTCTAACGATTTTTCGATAAACTCATTCCTTTGAAAGTTATTCAAGGTTAAAGTTAAATTTAGAGTAAATTTTCTTTTCTTTTTTTTAGTTGCCGGCAAAATGTTAAAACTTATTACTGAATAACGTTAAATTTTTCTTAAAACAAAAGTTTAAATTGCATTAACATAAATTACCCAATTGTTAAAGAAATGACCAAGAAATGAAATTCACAGTTACATATATATATTAGACCGTGAATAACGTTGGAAGGAGTGAGTTTATCGAAAAATCATAAGAGACCTTTTTTGTAGTGCGTCCAATTCCCTAAAAGAATATGTAACGTTCATTTCGGTGCATCTACTTGAAACCGTGGTATAAAATTTCAAAGTTTGAAATTTTTTTTCCTGTGTTGTTGAAATAGCAAATAGAAATATGCGATGAGAGACCGCCAAATATTAAAATTAAGAGCTCTGCTTGTCACAGGCATCTTTTTTTACCTCCCCGAAAGTATTAAATAGGGGATTTCGAAAAAAAAAAATAGTCGCTTTTTTCGAATCGGTCTAATATATATGGGGCGTTCCATCCCAAATCGGACAGTTTGACAAACTTTTTTTTTTAATTTCCTTAATTTTTATTTTATTTTTTAGTACCCATCAAAAGACTCTTCCTGTTAAATTTTGAGTTTTTTTGATTACCCGTTCGAAAGATATTAAATTAACAAAAAACCGCTCTTTTTTTTGGTATTTTGGTCATAACTTCTTTGATGATGATCCAACTTAAAAGTTTTTTTTCAAAATTTTTGTTTTTTTATCGCCTTTTCAGAAAAAAATACGACAAAAATATTCGACGAGTTTTTGAATGAGTTTTTTGAGTTTTAAACTTTAAATCGCGTTTTTAAAAGGGAGTATCATTTTTGATTTTTTTTAATTAATTTTTTGCCTTAAACATCTATCTATTCAACAATTTTTAAGACTAGTCCGATCGTGGGATTTCCATAACTACTATTTTTTTCGATTTTTGAAAATTAAAAGTTTTTCTTTTTTATAAATTATTATGAATACCAATTTTTGTTACTGTATACTATTTTTTTCAATATTTAGAATTTATTTTGACATTTTTTTATTGTTAACAGGTTCTTAAAATTAATAATTAATCGCTAAGTCTGTTTATGAACAATAATAACAACAGTTTTTATTTACGCACGTATTTTTTTGAAAACCTTACATATACGATTATTTCCTGAATTAAAATATTCGTTTGCCAATACGTTTCCGTTGCTCATTGGAATAATTGAATGAAATTTTTGTGTCCCCCTGTGATTGACTTCGCAGTATTGTATCGCAAATAAAATCTTTCCTTTGCAATTGGTATTCATAATAATTTATGAAAAAAAAAATTTTAATTCCAAAAATCGAAATAAATAGTAGATATTGAAATCCCACAATCGGACTAGTCTTAAAAATTGTCGAATAAACTCAAAAAAACTCATTCAAAAACGCGGCGAATATTTTTGTTACATTTTTTTCTGAAAAGCCCATAAAGACAAAAATTTTGAAAAAAAACTTTTAATTTGGACCACTATTAAAGAAGTTATGACCAAAAAACCAAAAAAAGAGCAGTTTTTTTGTTAATTCCATATCTTTTGAACGGGTAATCAAAAAAATCTCGAAATTCAACAGGAAGGGTCTTTTGATGGGTACTAAAAAATAGAAAAAAAATCGAGGAAATAAAAAAAAACGTTTTTCAAACTGTCCGATTTGGAATGGAACGCCCCATATGTGTGTGTGTGTGTGTGTGTGTGTGTGTACTTGGAGTTGGCACGGTATCTAAGTGTGTACGTGTATATAGGCTGTACTATATACGTATTGGGATTCTCGTGATGGAGAAATGGAGAATCGCGGAAAGCCATGTGGATGTACCCGGACGTACATAACTTCATCGATCGGTCGTCGTTGCTGGCGGCTACCGCGGTGCCCGTGCTCGATATAAAGTCGCAAGAGAGGATATACGCGAAAGATATATATACGCATCCACACGTGTATATATATAAATGTGCGTCTATAGTTTGGCGATGTTTGGTATTTTCAATTTTAGCGATGAAATTCTACGACCAAATTTTTCGTAAACGTTGAAAAACGTTTTCTCGCCATTGCATACTCTCTTTGTACACACATATACGTATTATTTCAAAAAATCTCAATACTTGAAAAAAAACTGCTCTAACTGGCGCAGGGAAAAACCCTCGAGTCTTCTCTAAAATCCGCCATATTGAATTTCTCTCGTTCGCAGAGATAGAAATGAGAAATGGCAAGAAAAACTATTCGCGCGAGTATGTCCGTGGGCTGTTAAGACGAAACTATCAATTGAGAAATATGAGATGAAAAAAAAACAATGTGTCTGAAAATGAGATGGCGGCCATTTTGGAATTGCGAGATCGAATTGAATTTTCGAACTTACGAGTCTCTCTATCGACAATACTGTCTCTTTGTTTCTTTCTTTCTCTGTGTATCGCGTGCTTTGAATTCGAAAAATTTCGTGCCTGTTGGGGAAGGACCCGATATGGTTTACGGCACTGAGAAACGGTCGGAAAGCCGAGGTTGGGTCGCCCGCGGCTGGGTGGTGCTTCTCGCGCGCGATAGCCATACTACGGGACAAGGGAGAGACGCGCGGGGATAACACACAAGTACACGACACCGTGGCTGATCCCAGAAAGAACGCGAACGCGGCGCGCGATGGTGGGGGAAGAGGTTCGGCGTCGTTGTAGATGGCGCGCGCGGCGCGAGAGACGAGCGCAGACGCGCGCGCGCGTTCGTGCGTGTATGTAACAGCGCGCATCTAGACTTCGAGTAGGTGTGTGTGTGTGTGTGTGTGTGTGTGTGTGTGTGTGTGTGTGTGTGTATGTGTTCGTGTGGCGTGTGAAGCGCAAAGGCAAAGGTGCCCGGCAAGATCGGGCAACATCGCTCGCGAAGAATCCGGCAACGTTGTAAATTCGCTACAAACTCTACGAGTTTGGGGCGCTGTGCTCTCGCAAAAGGCTTGTGTGCCTCGACTCTCTCTCTCTCTCTCCTTCTATCTCTATCTCTCTCGTTCTCTCTGTGCCTCTTCTCACGGACACACCGCGGGCCAATCGACCAACACTCCAACAACTCGCGAGAGCTCTCCGGTGAACGGTGGAGAGAAACGAAGAAAGAAAGAAAGAATCCCGTTTCTGCCGCCGTAAAGCGAGATGGTGAACACTTCCCGCGATCGGCGATTCGTGAAGGAGCGAGACAACGCGAATTCGTGAAGAAAGAGACGAAAGAAGAAGCGAAGATGTATGTTTGCCGTGGATCGTCGAAGTAACGCCAACTTTTCCTACAGACTCTTGGAATTTTCGGCGAAAAACAAAAGATAATAAGAGACACTTGCGCCACTTGAGTTGGATGACGAATTATCGGACTGAGATATTTTAGGCAGATGAGGCTTTCCAGCTTCGAAATCGGCCATTGACTGCGCGAAAAGCCATATTTTTTCGAGTTTTAAGGCTCGTAGATTCAAAATTTGAGATTGGTTGTTGCTGCATCATGGCTACGAATGTATTTTTCTTATCAAAAGGATGCAATTCACATTAAGGTACTAGTTTACTTTAGAAGGTCAAACAAGAAGCAAATTTTTAAGATTTCTATTCTCACAATCCGCGAGTTTATCAGATACAAACTGATCAGAACAAAAATTTATTTTTTATGTCGATTCTCAGGATTGGCAAGACTTCTTTTTATGTCGATCTCAAGATTGGGAAGTCTGGAACAAAAAAATAAAAAAGCATTTTAAAGAGGGAGGTTTCTTACACAACAATTTACCACCGTTAATGAACAATCGATTTAAAAAAAAATGGATGTTTAAAATAAATTGTGAAAAATTAAATTTTTATTTTCATTTCAAACATCCGTTATTTTTTTAAAAGCGATTTTTGATCCATGGCCATAAATTGTTGTTTAAGAAACCTTCCTCTTTAAAATGCTTTTTCATTTTTTTTTTGTTTAAGACATGCCAATTTTGACGATGAGATTAACTGTTGGCCATGGAACAAGACATTTCCGACGTTGGCGCCTTCTATAAATTATTCAAAGTATCGAAATAAAAAATAAATTTTCGTTTTGTACTTTCGAAGGATGAAACAATGTTGTAACAACAGTTTTATAGTCATCTGATAAAAGAGCTGAGAAAAAAATCTTGAAAATTTACTTTTTTTGGCCTCCCGAAGTAGACTCGTACCTTAAGGAGGTCACGCAAATCTAATGTTGAAGAAAATTTTCAACTTTAAGACTCGAAATTTGAGAATATTATAGAAAAATATAACATACATCTATCCCTGGAATTATTTTTGGATCCACCATCTAGTTGTCGAGAAAAAAATTACTGAAAATGACGTTTTTCAAATCCTTACACATGGGCTCTTATGGTAGGCACACTCCATTGGCAACTATTTGTATTTTTTAAAGATTGATCTTCCTAACTTTGAATAACCAAAAAACGAACATAATTAATAGAACGTTCATAGAGCTCGATGATGTGTTTAAAAACCCTTGTTGACGATGAAAATAACTTAGAAATAACAATTGAATTTTTTTTAAAGATTAACGAGTCATAGCGACGGAACGTTTGGCAACGCTGCATGAGCCAGCTGGTTTAAAATATAGATATACAGACTGATAAGATACACATATACATCGAAAAGCGCTTTTGCCACATTTTTTTTGACGATTCTACTGCGAATGTATATTGAATGTTGTTATAATGTTAAACATCAATTCACTTGAACAAATGGGTTACAGATAATTTTAATAATTAAAAAAAAAAATTTTCATCGTTTCGTTCATAATCAAAGGAGCAAAAAAGTTCAGTTGCTTCTTTGAGTCACAAGTAATGCGTGAACCTCTTTAATATTAAGCGTCGGCACATCGTGTAGGTTATTTTCTTCGATTTACCTCCAATCGATAAAGACGCAGATGTGCGTATAAATAACAAAATAAGCGTGCGAAAAAACTGTCGTGAGAAAATCGTGCATTTACATTGTCGGATCTATAAGAGAGTCTCGATAAACGTATTTCTTCGATTTTATAGTCTCGCGAGAATTATGATAAAGAGATTATAGACGACGTTTCACGGCAGATAACATTGAACGTCGAAGACCAGACAGAAATCTTTGTACTCGATTCTCGTCGCTTCTATTCACACATACGCATGCATAAATAAATACAAGTGTATTTCAGAGGTGAAGAGAGCCAGAATTACTTGTAAATTCAAGCGTGCACCCCTGCCTTTGAATCCACAGCCCGACGACGAGACGTTGAAAAAGAATTATTTAGAATTTTAGTCTCTTTCGCAGTTTTACGCTCGTGCGTGTATATTTGCGTATTTGCTCGTGTGTCTCCCTCGTGGCCCTGAGTTACGAGAAAGAGCGAATCGAACAAAGGACCCTCGGCAATATACGCGCCGAGTGTATGAGAGAGAAAGAGAAAGAAGAGTAGCCCAGTGGCAAAAGTTGGTTGCGGGCGAGTATTGAATCTTAAAAATAACTCTTTCTCGCTCTTTCTCTCGTGTCGCATTGAAAAATATGGCAGACGTCAAGTTGTGCACTAGCCGAGCTGGACAACGGGGGCGAGATAAAGAGGAACTACCGTCTGTGCAACGCGATTTTTGAGGTTATAAATTATTCATGTGCAAGTCTCATCGTTGCGGAAATTATTTTTTTCCTCACTATACCATTCATCTGCACATTGAAACTCGTGCAACGATGCAACGGTAGACTTTTTTTTGTTTCAATTCGACTTTTTACCCACGAATTAACCCGCTGAGGGCCACCATTTTCTGGCGTCCTGGACCGGTCCAACCTGGGTCTACAGCGACCCACAACTTATTTTGCTTATAAAACACGTTTGAAACAAAATTTTCTAACGCGTAAGTAGTAAAATCGAATCGTTGTAACCTCAGGAATGAGAATATGCAAGGTCGCAATCGATATTTTCATTTTTTTTTAACTGTATGGGTAAATGCAAAAAAGTCCGAAAAATTGGCATGTAGGACTTGGCGGACGTTTTTAATGATTCTTCCTTTGTTCATCGCGCTAAGTAGATTCCAAACTAGAGACTCCCAGCTACAAGATGGTGAAGGTCGGTTTCATGAGTTTTTGGACAAATATATTTCCACCCTGGGTCTGTAGCGACCCAAAAAGCGCTACTTGAGTGTTTCATACGAAGACCAGAGGCCGACCGGGATAGACGTACCTGCGCGATAGATAATTTTTTTCGCCTAATTTACCGAGAGAAAGCGCGAGCCTTCGCTAATTCCTCTTACTGCACACAGGATTTTAAAGATGGCACTGGGTCGCTGTAGACCCAGGTGGCCCTCAGCGGGTTAAGCATACTTTACCCCTACCGTCCCGGCCAAAATTTTTATTTGATTGAAATTTCCGTACTTCTTGATACAATACAAATCTTTAAAAATGTAGCAACATTTGGCATGCCACAAACAACAATTATCAATAATAATATTGCTCAAAAGTTATTAATAGTTTAAACAAATAATTATTCAACAATGTTTCAGTAAATTATTTTATTTCTCAAACAAATCGAATGCGTTAATTTTTCTGAACGCATATGAATTTTTTCAGAATTTTCCCTTTATTTTGGAATATTATAAAAAACATTCTGAAATACAAACAAAAAATTGCCAATTTTGAATATGTTTTTGCACACAGGTTTATCTTCAGCTTTGAAAAGTTTCAGAGACACTGGGCCAAAGAATACATAAATACAGCCATTCTAAAAATCTCAAACCGGGAATTCCAAAATAGAAGGAAAATTCTGAAAAAAAATCATATGCCTTAAGAAAAATAAACGCATTCGATTTATTTAAGAAAAAAGAGAACTTACCGAAAAATTGTTGAATAATTATTTGTTTAAACAAATTACTAATAACTTTTGAGCAACATTATTAATGCTAGTTTATGGCATGCCAAATGTTCGATTTCGGAAGTTTCGCGAGTTTTTCAGATCTTCATTATTAATATAGGATAATAAGAAAAGCCTTTATGCACCACAACGTGAAAGTTTTATGGTAAAAAAGTGATAGTTTCATAATCCTTGCAAGCATCCTCGATGGCATAATTCGGCAATTTATACACATTATAAAAATGTCAAGTAAACATTCCAAAATGTTTCAGAAATCATATAAAATGATTGTCCCCTTATTCAACCATACACATTGTAGATAAAATTGCTCAGTGCACCTACTCTCGCCCTAGTTGAATGTCAGCGTTGTGAAATAAAAATCAATGTAATTCGACCGAATTACGGATTTTCCACGTCCTCGAATCGCGCGATTCATAATTATCTTTGCCATCATCATTATCATTATCATCATCATCATCATCGATATTATTGCCGCGTCAATTAACATTTGGCATCTGTATGAACATTATACATATATACATACATATATGCATAACACATATATGTGTATACAGCGACGTAGTCTCATCGGTTGGGTCGTTAGACGAAGAGAGCAAAGTAAATGTTAGAATGGCGTGCGACGGTGTGCCGCACCTTGGTAACGATGATCCGTTGCATCAAGCAAGCGTGTGTATGCTCGCTGCCGCTGCTGCTGGTTTTGTGTGCATTCGGCGTGCGAGACCCGCGAGAGATTCCGCGGCAAGGGAGAGGGGGGTGGGCGGGGAGGAAGAAGAGAGAGTGCGCAGGCGCGTTTACTCGGCGATAGCGTGTAGTGCACGAAGCCACCGCTGACGGCGCCATTCGCGGATCTTCATCGCGATCGCCATCACGCACATCGCGCGTACAGAGAGTCTTTGTTGCTTCTCGCGACGCGAGCTCGGACTCGCGATCTCTCGTACACACGTATTCATTATACACAGATAAGACGACGTAACGAATGTAATGTAAACACACGACAGAGACGAATTATATACGTTTTGTTTGCGTATCTTGTAAATACGTTGGAGACGATGCAAATTGAGAAAACCTCGGTGAAATACTTTTTTCCTGTTTTTTTTACGCTTATCTCGATACTTCGCTAAAGATCTGTGGCGAAACGACAAACGATTTCACATGGCAAACTATCGAGATGGGCACGTTGAAATATACTTTCAATTATCAATGTTCAATTTTGTTAACGATTATTTTTCCGTTATAATTTTCATTCTTTGAATTT
Source organism: Alloplasta piceator (assembly GCA_946863875.1). Lineage (NCBI taxonomy): Eukaryota > Metazoa > Arthropoda > Insecta > Hymenoptera > Ichneumonidae > Alloplasta > Alloplasta piceator. Next base: position 22,335,301 of record OX333072.1, read on the forward strand.
CACAGCTCAGGATTCTAACTTATCACACGAAATGTTTAAACAGTGATTTTTTTTCGTACGATCTTTCAAGAAGGTTTACACGAATCTAATGTTAATCAAAAATTTAACTTTGAGACTTGAAATTTGAGAATATTATAGAAAAATATAACATACATCTATCACTGGAATTATTTTTGGATCCACCATCTAGTTGTCGAGAAAAAAATTAATGAAAATCTCGTTTTTTAAATCCTTATACATGGGCTCTTATGGTAGGCACACTCCATTGGCAACTATTTGTATTTTTTAAAGATTGATCTTCCTAATTTTGAGAAACCAAAAAACGAACATAAGAAATAGAACGTTCATAGAGCTCGATGATGTATTTAAAAACCCTTGTTGAAAAACCCTGCCACATTTTGTTTGACTACTGCGAATGTATTTTGAACGTTGTTATAATGTTAAACATCAATTAACTCAAACAAATGAGTTACAGATAATTTTAATAATTAAAAAAATTAATTTTCATCGTTTCTTTGATAATGAAAAGAGCAAAAAAGTCCAGTTGCTTCCTTGAGTCATAATAAGTAACGCGTGAACCTTCTTAATCCTCAATCCGTGAAGGTATTTTAGGCTCCGTGAACCGGGGTCGTTTTCGTTTCTGCACTATCAAATCATCAATTGTTGATGAAAAAATCTGAAAAAATTCTTGGTAAATCTTGAGACTGTACTTCTCAAGGGAAAATAGAATTTTTTGTTTATTTTTTATATTTTTTAAAATATTAAATATTGAGCAACCTGCAAAGGAAACGATTTTTTTCGAAAAAATACAGCGTGAGTAAAAATTATGGACAAAAATTTTAACAGACAGTTCTTTAAAATAAAAAGGTCGCTCTTTACAGAAAACAATATTGTGTTAATCTAAGGATAAACCAGATATCCTATTCCGTTACTTGAACGTGCGTATTTTTGTGCGAGGCCGGAACGAGGTTGTCAAAGAGAAAAAAAACACTTAACGTCATAGAATCTTTTCCTTTTACTTTATTTATGTAATCACACGACAAATTATTTGGAATTGCATTAAAGAATACTTAAAGTTAGTTATAAAAACATATTATTCCGAAGACTCCGAAGTGAACAAATGGCTTCAGCACTTCTGATAGCCATGATATTATTATAATCTTAAATATATAAGATACGATTTTTTTCTAGAAGTTTATTACGCCAAAACGTGAACGATTTTAACAAAAAAATACTCTTGTTGAAAGGTCACTTTTATTTACGTAATCCGTGAACCGGGGTCGAAAACGTCCTGCTCCGATTTGCGCCGTTGGGTATTCCCACTGGAATTGACTATCGGAGTTGATCTTGCGCACTGAGACGTTGACTTTTTTTTAGTATGACTTTTTTTTTACACGAGCGTTACTCGTGTTCGAAAAATTACGAAAAGAAATTTGGGGCAGGACGAAAAAGACCCAGGTTCACGGATTGAGGGTTAAGATTTTCACAAAAAGATTTCGTTACAATCAACTATGATACTTTAAACATTATTCTACCAACGAATCTCTGAGACACATAGAGGCAAACATTCGTTGTTTCTCGTCGATTTTGTACGCCCAAACTGGTAAAATATCTCGTTTAGAATCACGTACGTCCTTGATGCGATAAGCGACTGTTATTTTTCCCGAAACTTTAACGTTGCGGAGAATTCGCATTTTCCTTTTTGAGGCTTGCGATAGCGGACAATGAATCTACGAGAAAAAAACAAAAATACATTACATTATTTACAAAAGATATATAATGCGCATGAACCCACGCATATTCGTACGTGTTATGCTTTCCCGGCGAATGTGACTCAGCTTATACATTTTTTTATCTCTCATCCGCGTCTATCCAGCTCTCTCCCTCTTTTTGAGAAGAAGAGTAAGATAGATAGACGCGGATGAGAGATAAAAAAATGTGCACGCTGAGTTACATTCGCCGACAACACACCAAACAAATCACCGTAAATTGATCCTTGGGTGCTATCGTCAATGACACTTGGTGAAGACAAAGTTGGTGTCAACGATACACTCCGAGATGGTTCTGAAGTGAGAAAATAACCCGAATGATGTTTCGAATAAGTTGACATCTGCTTATATTTTTTCAAAACTTCCATCATTTCCATTTTGGCGTCCATTTTGTAATGAGGGTGAACCGCTTTTAGGTCGTCCGCCAGGGACAATAAAAAATGTTGTTCGGGATCACTACCGACAATCTTGTCATTGTTTTGACATCTATCTTCCATCCTTTGAATCAAAATTTGAATTAAATCATCCTCAGCATCGCTATTTGACGTTCTCGCTTTTTTTGTAACCGTCGAATCATCGTTTGTGTCTGTTGTGTTTTCGTCATATGATGGTGATGGTGTATTTGATTGGCGAGTCCGTATCACAGGGATTAAAAAGGATAGCACATGCGAGTACAAATACTCTTTGGGAGCATATGCTCCAGAGTTTATTTTTATTTGTTTATTCTTATCTCTTATGTAAGAGTCGCGAAGTCCCTTCCATTTCTTTTGCAATGTTACAGCTGAAACATAAAAAAAAATATTCGCTTCAGGTATGTGGCAACTGGGTGCTCCTTATTGGACTTGTCTTTTTTATTTAGAAGTGGATTTTTCACAATACGAAAAGTAGTGCGAAAGGCGTCAAGCTATTATCAAAAAATTATTTTATATTTGTACGCCACTCAAACGGAAGAGACTGGGAAGAGATAACTCAGAGCTTTCTTAACCTGCTGAGGCCCACCATTTTCTGGCGTCATGGACCGGTCAACTCTGGATCTACAGCGACCCACAACTTCTTTAGCTTATAAAACGCGTTTAAAACAAAATTTTCTATCTCGTAAGTAGTAAAATCGAATCATCATAACCTCAGGAATGAGAATATGCAAGGCCGCAATCGATATATTCATTTATTTTAAACTGGGAATAAATGCAAAAAAAGTCCGAAAATTGGCCTGTAGGATTTGCCGGACGTTGTTAACGAGTTTTCCTTTGTTTATAGCGCTAAATAGATTTAATTATAGTGATTTGCAAACTAGAGACTCTCAGCTACAAGATGGTGAAGGTCGTTTTCATGAGTTTTTGGAAAAGTATATTTCTGGGTCTGTAGCGACCCAAAAAGCGCTACTTAAGTGTTTCGTACGAAGACCAGAGGCCGACCGAGATAGATGTTGTGCCCGCTCGATGGATCATATTTTTCGCCTAATTCACCGAGCAAATGCGCGGGCCTTCGCTTATTCCTCTTACTGCACACAGGACTTTCAAGATGGCACTGGGTCGATGTAGACCCAGGTGGCTCTCAGCGGGTTAAAAATGCGGATTGTCATAGTCATGTCATAAGGCCATGTCATGGCGACTCACTTTACTTTAACTGCAGAAAGTATCTTTCTATAAATTTGCTAGACTGTGATTCCAATTACAAATTCATATTTGTCGATGTCGATTCTCATGGAAAAAACTCACATTCAACTACTTTTAACAAATCCAATTGAAAAGTGAGATAGAAACAAATTTTTTAAGGTTTCTGTAACCAAAACCATCAATAAACAAATGCCGCTTCCGTTTACTTAGTTGATGATGAACCGGTTCCATTGTTAAACGACATACAACGACCATATGCCGGCAACTATTTAATATCTAAGGAAAAAGTATGTAATTACAGACTTAGCCCAGCACGAAGATACATAAAGTGCATTTTTTGGATCATGACTGGTAAATGGCGAATTTTTCATGGACCGTTAAACGTTGGAATAGAGTTTGCCGAAGGAATTGTCAAAACTTTTTGTCTAATTGCATAATTGCATAATTGTACAATTACGCAATTTTAGATCGTAGAAAAGTTTGTACGAATCATGGGGCTGTTTGACTACCCATTCGTTGATCAAAATATTTTAGATTGCTTTCAGGTTTTTAGATTAGAATAAGAGATAAATTTGCCGAGTATTTTGTTTCAAATGAAGGGGCATTGTCATGGCAAAACAAGTACATCTAAGTATCGTATTACGCTTACCTGCTTCATTTTTCTCTCTCGTTGTTTTTTTCACAAAGTCTTGAATGAATAAATTGCAAATCTCTTCCCATGCTTTTCTTTTTGCATTACGGTTATTATAGTCCGTCGTTGTTGGATCCCATAGAATGGGGCGATTTCGAATCTCAATGATGAATGACTCGGCATCAAAATTCGACACGTTCGAACCTGCCGACGCCATTGTTGACGCCAACGTGCAGCCACTGCTGTTCCTAGCATGCGACTGAAGTGGGGCGGGGTCGACTGCGAGTGCGCGGCAGGCTCGCGGCGAGTTCGCTGCGCACCCGCGGCGAGTTCGCTGCGCGCCCGCGGCGAGTTCGCTGCGCGCCCGTCGCCCGTGGCGAGATCGCTGCGAGCGCGCTCACGAATCGCCTCGCTACGCTGGAAACACGCTCGCAAATCGCTACCATGATAACGCCCATACTCTGGCCTTTACTTGCGCCCTCTCATTTTCTTTTTAATTTCACACGGAGTTCGAAATCGGTTCAATATTGTAAGCAGTCTTCGGCTTTAGATTTTCCCTCACGACTTGGAATGCTAGACGAAAAATGTTCTTCCAGCACGAAAAAAAAACTCATAAAGTGCACCCCGGCCAATGTGGCCGATATCTGACCCGCTTCGTTTTTTGGAACACATTTCAAAAGTCCATTCAATTGTTGCAAATAAAACTTAATTTTTTTTTTAACCCAAGATGGTCATACGGGGTGTGACACACCCCAGGCCATTTTTGAGCTCGGATTTCGACTTCTAAATCCCGGAAACCGACGCTGTTACCCCCATCTACAGTTAGATTGAACCTTCCTCTCTAGGCCCAGGTAGTGGGGATTAGATTCGGCTCGAGCTTCTGATGCAGTCACGCGACGAAGCGAGCGACCGAAAATTCAAAAGAAATAATAGTACATTACGTCCTCGTGATGTACGATATTTTATATCACGAGGGCAATATGGACGTTTTCACGTCCGCTTGCGGACGTAAAAGCGTCCATTATTGTACTGAGTGATATAAAAAACTTTTTAGAAAACCCACAAAAAGTAATAGTCACCAGAAAGAGAATCTTTTCAGGAATCGAACCTTGCTTAAATTTTGTCGATGTGTCAAAGCACAAAAATACAGCATTTTTTTTAAAAAAGGGTATTTTTTTGAACTTTTTCACGAATTTTTTAAAAATACTTTATACTAAAAATTTCGTTACATTCTTGGATAGGTTAACAGAGAAAGGTTTGAAATAGGTTCTCAAATTTTTTTGAGGTCCCCAGAATAATTCTACGAAATTCTACAACGCTTGAAAGTGTTTGGGGTGTCACCGTCTTGGGTTAATTTTATTATTAGCTTATTTTCTGGATGATATTAACGCTGCAGGAAGAATAAGATATCCTTAATTTTTAATGTACTTGAATACTCGATTATTAATTTTTCTAAGTCTCCATTATTTGTAAAGATTTAGTACAAAATATTAGCGACGAGTCTTTCAATTACATAACAAATTAACATTCATTTTACATAAAAGATTGTATCATAAAATTTTATGAAATAAAAGTAAAATTTCGATTGATGATATTTTTAGCTCAATTGGAGTTTCCCGTTAATTTTATAAAAAACATAATTTCAATTCTAGTTTTTTCATAAAAAATTTCCATAATTCTTTGCATGGATTCGGAAATAACTTCAGGTTTATCCTACCGAGGCTGGCAAAAATGTGCAGAAATTTTAAAAACATTTTTCTACGCCGGAAAAATGTTGATCGCAAAGTTTCGAAAAAAATCTGAGGTACCAATGATCAAACACCGTTTGGAATTGGCTCAAAATTTCCCGTATGCAATAACGACGCTCGGACTCCGGCGAGTCGGGATTTTGCATTATTTCTCAGAATCCGATATTTCGGCTCGCCTATTTGTATCGCGATCGTCAACGGCCGAGATGGGCCGTGTCGACGGACACTCATAGTTTGCCCCTTCCTGCGATAGCCCAATCGTGCGCTTTCCCCTCCATAACTCCCATTACCCCCTCTCCCTCCTCGATCTTTGGCACACCGTGAATTCACGGAAATCTCCGATATAAGTACCATTTTCCCATATATTTATAATCCAGAGTGTGCCAAACTGCTCATCGCGAGTCAATATTCGATTCCACCATTCGCGATACAACGGATCGTTGATTGAAGCAAATTTCGAAGATATAAGAAAATTTCGAATATAAGAATTCGCATATTTTACCATCCGTTGGTAAGTACGGTTGTTTGTATCACAAAGATACAAACAATGCCGAGAAAAATATTATCGACGAGCATCATTAGCGAACGCACGTTGTTAAAACTGACCAACTTCTAATTCTCGTTTCGAGCCGACCCTGGCCCGGGTCGTACACTCGTACTCTATGCGATGCCCTTGCTGCGCTTTGCCATGCTGCGTGGTGGCCTCTCCCTCCCTCCCTCGCGCCCGCTCCTTTGCTCGCGCTTGGGCACTACGCGCGCGCGCATGCGCGCCCTGTGATCCTCATTGTACGTGTGCGTGACTGTCCGCGGCCTATCCTAACTCCGACGAATTGGCGTTGGCAAGTGAACTCTGCGCACACCTTCGCAATATATTTTTGTGTGCGTGCGTGAGTTATATAAATACACTCGTGTATATATATATATATGGGACATTCCGTGTGATATTGGCCCTCGGTTCCCTTCGATATTGAAATTATTTGCAGAAAAACGTTCTTTCGGACCAGATTTTAATTTAATAATATACATTGCATGTGAATTTGGCAGGAATTTCCAAGGTTCGAAATTTTTTGAGGTCTTTCAAGCCTTCCACTATCCTCCAGCTAATGATGAGCAAGAATAAAAGGGCACTGAGTCATTCTCTGAATGCATGAAATTAATTATACAAATTCTACATTAATAACTAAGATGTTCCTCATAAAATTCAAGTGGGTTGGATTGTTGAGTTATTTTTCTCAAGTTTCAATTTTATGTTTCAGAATGAAAGGTCATAACGCAATTTTTTAAATGAGTCAACGATGTAGCTCGCATTTTACCTAAGAAAGCAAAAAAAAAAATTTTTAAATAAAATTATGATAAAGTTTTGATGATTTATCTTTCTTCTTCGAGATAACGGTAAAGCTTAAAAAGTGTATCAAGCAAATTTAATAATTTTGGGGTGAATCTCAGAAGCCTTAAAACACCGAAATTTCAAGTTTCCACTTGGGTTTAACCGATTCAGACATTTTCTTTCCCCTCTACGAGAACATTGAACATCACAAAAAAATAGAAAGATGTGTACAGGAAAAAAAAATTTGTAAAAATCGATGGTCAAATTTTAGATAAGGGTAAAAAATAAAAAAATGACCACAAACCGATGCAAAATGAAGCTGAAATTTCGCATAGAAAAAGGGATTACACTCATTAAATAAAACAATTTATTTTTTCTTCATCTTTATATCGCTGTAGCTTTTCCCGCTAAACACAAATGTACGAACTTCCCCAAAAACTTCAAATTTCCATGAATTTTTATAAAGAAAACATTTTCCTAGTTTTCCTTGCTATTTCTCATGAAAAATTATGTTTTCGAAAAAACTTTTCGTTATTTAAAGTCAACAAAGAATTTACCAAAAAGAATGTAGTTCTAAAACGTTGAGAAAACAAAAATTTAACTCATTTTTGGTCCGTTTACACGAATAAAATATCGTGCTCATAAATATATTCTGACTTGAAATTTTTTGCAAAGATTTCAGACTGATCGATTTTACTTGGAACGGCCTATATACGCGTATACAGCCTCCAGTACGTAATTCTCGCACACTACGCCACTGCCATCTACGCGGAGGTGTGTGCGTGCGCGCGCTCGCGCTTCGACTGACGAAGAAAGGGGCGGTGGGTCGGGGGAGGGGGAGGATCGGCATCGATGCCCTTATACCACCACTACAAGTGCTCGCGGGAATACGCAAAGGGGGAAAACGAGTTACGAATGTCGTTCTCGATGCGGCGCTGTTTATGCCTTCAAAGTTTGCTACCATCTGCGGAAAAATATATCGCGGGAGGCTTCCCGATGAAAAAAGAGAAAAAAAAACTCACGCGGGCAACGGATTTTGCGTAGACTGCCTCAGACCGCCTCTGACGAGAAGACGGCGAACAAAAATAATGCGCGCGAGGCGACTCGTTCGTCTCTATACTCCGAGGCAATGAAACTCGACGGCTCCACACATTATTTCAAATATTTTTATATACAGACGCTTTAATGGCTTTTCCTGTCGAATGAGTCCCCGCTGCGACGATGAGCCCGCCAAATTTCGAGAATTATCGCACAAAGATCCACGGCATACAGATATATATATATATATATATAAACACGCAAAAACACTAAAGAAAAACGCGAAAACGAATGCTCGTTTATGAGGTTATGTTCGAGATATTGCGGTTACTCACCCGTGTAGCAAAAGAAACACACACACACACACATACACACGCGCGCGCGCGTGATCATAATCGCGTCGATGAATCGAAACCGTTCTTCTCCAGTTTTCACGACGACGACTTTATTTACCGCGATTATGACCGACCGGTGTTGTACAGCCTACAATCCCGGAGACGACGACGACGAATTATTCGCTCGATCCTTCTCGATGTGCTCGTCCCGAGATCGTATAAATTGTATACACAGTGACTGGTGCGATTACACGTACGCACACGCACCTGCGAGGCCGTTTGTGTGCCGAATCTTGAAAAAACGAGACAAACAGAGTCACGCATATCTCATCGACATAAACGGCAAACGATCAAAGTGCCAAAAAGAGCTGTTTTACCGGCGCTGCGTGAAAATGTTCCAAAATTTCAGGAAAATTCATTCTTACACATTATGCGGGGCGGAAGAAGTACCAATATTCCATCGAGGGTCCATTTTGTACCTGATAAATCACATCATACATAGACTTATCTATTCCATTTGGTATTTCGTTGCAGCAGCGACAAACCCCGACTATTTGCAGTTGCAAAAAGTCGGGTTTTAAGGCTGGTGAACCGAGATCAGATTCGGATGTATGTGTGTGTGCTTTCGTGTGCATATATAGTTATACTGCGTACATGAAATAAGAGCGGGTCGGCGAGAGTCCGAAAGAGGGGGTCGGTTATAGTTTATGCGCATATATATACTGTGCAAGAGTTAAAACAACAATAGCGCTGATTACTGGACGACGAAAGGGTGTGGCAGCGCCATTGAGTCGTTACACGCAGAAATAGAACGAGAAGAAACGAGAGTATGCGCACGAGTGCGAGCAAGATGGAGTAGACACATACGTATATAGATATATGTGCATACATACGGATATACGTATAGATATATATGGCCGAAGCGAATACCAAGTTGATGGGGCCTCCGCGGGGAGCAGCAGCGGCGAGGAAGAGAAACGGGAGAGGGGGGTAAGCGGAGGGGGAGGAGGGCAAGGATGAACCACCTTAAAGGGGATAGAACGAGGGGCAAATAATCAATATATCTACGGGTGACGCGCTCTCGGTTTCCGGAGAAATTATCGTCATTGGAGGGATGAGAGAGACACGCGGAACAAAATATTATTACACGCATATATATTCGTTGAAATAACGCGAGGGCTCTCTGGATTCTATCGTTATCTCGCTCGTTGCACGGATATATCATGCTAAATTTTTCATGTGCCAAAGTACGATCGATATGACGCTGCACGACGACTGGATCGCGCTCTCGTTGTTAATGCCATGTCGTATAAATAACCAGATATACTCGATAAATAATGAAGAATATATGCATGTGTGTGTTTGCTGGAAGGTTTTTTTTTACCTTTTCGATTTTGAAAGAAAAATTTGGAATTTTTCACATGCCACGAGCATCCGCAAATGGGGAAAAGGTGTGACGAGCCTCTTGAAAGGGCCGTTCCATAACAGACGCGGGAACAAACTGCAGCGTCCACGAAGCGTCTGAGATAATCTCGGAATTGTACGTTTTTTACGAATACAGGTTAGATGGACCGGCTTTGTTCGAAGACGAACAAACATAGCAAAAAGTCTTGATATTTTGATTTATTCTATTTATTGAGAGATCATGAAAAGTTGACCCGCTGCTGAGACCCGCCATTTTCTGGCGTCCTGGACCGGTCGACCCTGGGTCTACAACGACCCACAACTTCTTTTGCTTATAAAACACGTTTAAAACAATGTTTTCTAACTCTTAAGTAGTAAAATCGAATCGTTGTAACCTCAGAAATGCGAATATTTTTAAACTGTGTGAATAAATGCAAAAAAAGTCCGAAAATTGGCCTGTAGGACTTGTCGGACGTTTTTAACGATTCTTCCTTTGTTTTTCTCGCTAAATAAATTTAATTATAGTGATTTGCAAACTACAAACTCCCAGCTACAAGATAATGAAGGTCGTTTTTATGAGTTTTTGGAAAAGTATATTTTCACCCTGGGTCTGTAGTGACCCAAAAAGCGCTACTCAAGTGTTTCGTACGAAGATCAGAGGCCGACCGAGATAGATGTTTTGCCTGCTCCATAGATCATATTTTTCGTCTAATTCACCGAGCAATGGCGCGGGCCTTCGCTTATTCCTCTTACTGCACACAGAACTTTAAAGATGGCAATGGGTCGTTGTAGACCTAGGTGGCCCTCAGCGGGTTAAGGGAGTTTTCTGGTTTAGAATTTAAAAAAAAATCAATTATTTTTGCATATTCTTAAAGTTTAGACTTTTAAGAATATATCCTTGGAAGGAAATTTTTTAATTCCAGAAAATTACGGAGTTATAGCTATATTTTAGTGACGCAGCACCTGTGGGGGTCATATTCTGTCAACACGGCGTGATATCCCAAGTTTTACTCAACCGATTTACTTGAAATTTTTTACCATTTTTTAATGTATAACTCTCTATCGCATCTACCACTTTTGTATCCAAATTATTTTTTTTACTCTTGTGAAAAAAATTAAAAACTGAAAAAAAGTATCGAAAAACGTCTTTTTTGTTCAGACAGCCGCCAGTTTGCGAAATTTTGTTTTTTCCGTTTTCTCTTAGATAGGGGCTATCACGACATTCTCATTAATTAAGAATCTTTTTTAAAATTTTGTATCGGATGACCAGAGGCTGCAATCGTGTCAGCCGGCACACCCCTTTTCTAGCCCCACCTTTACCAGAGCTTATAACTTATTTGATTTTAATTTTTTTTCTAGATTTTTTGTTTGTTTATTGTCAAAATATTAACCCTCACTGGTCACACCTGAAAACAATTCCAAGTTGGTCACACTGGGTCAATTTGACCCGACCGACTTTTTGGATGGTTGTCAAGAAAAAGTACCTATCCAATTGACTTAAAAAAATATAGGAATTATCTTTGAATATTTCAGTATATGAAACAATTATTACTTTTTTTTTTTTTTTATTTACATCGAAAAAAAAGACTTTCAAAAATCCGGTTTTTTACTTAAAAAATTGTAACTCTTTCAGTTTTAAAAATTGTTTGGAAAAATTTCTTTAAGAAAATTTAAAGAAAAAAAATACTTCGAATGCATGCGTTCCAAAAAAGGTATTTATTCTATGTGAAAATATCGAAAATCCATTATGGCTACCTATAATAAATACTTCAAACTTCCACCAGGCCGGGAAAAACTCACGAGGGCCCGGATAGTTAGAGATATTTGAGCTCAAAGTGAGAGCTCGGCTCAATTTGACCCGTCGTAACCAGTGAAGGTTAATAAATATGTTGTAAAAAAAGAATAGTAAAAAAAAAACATTTTTTTATCAAGCTCGGCGAAACGCTCAAAATGGATGTCTCTAGCCCAAAATACCACCTCAAGACCAGGGAAAGGGTTGTTAAATATCAAAATGTGATGTAACGTGAGATGCGATGCAGGAGAGATAATTTAAACGCAATGACGGGTAAAAAGTAAGGTAAATTACCTTTTCGAAGCGTCGCTTCGGCATAACAATTAAATCTCGCACAAGGGTGGGCCGGGTCGTTTTTTGACTCACAGCCAAAATTTGGTTTAAATGGGTGCGTTTTTTAGAATTAAAAAAATTAGAAACAGTTTAAACTTGCTTAGCTGAGCACCAATTAACCAAAGTCTACATCCTCGAACAAAGTGAGACAATGCACTACAAAAAAAGCGAATTGCTGTACGTTATTTGAATTGGATTTCATTTTTGAGTGAATTTCAGCGGAAGCTTAGACCCTCTCTCTTGCTCTCAGATGACCCTAATGATGCTATCTCGCTCGCACTCACAAGAGTGGAAAGACCGAAGGGAGGGGGTTCAACCTCATCTTAAGGGATGAAATAACGAAAAATTTAGGAATGGACCTACTTTGGATAAAGGTGGAATCCGCATCAGCTGAGGATAATCGAGGAAAGCTCGAAAATCCAAGATCTAGAATACTGATTGTAGGTCTCTGCTCATCCGTCGTTCAAGTATTCGGCGCAGTTGCCTCGCTTGCGCGAGAAACCTCGGTGTAACGCCACCTGTCGCATTTCCGGCGAAGTCCCGTTCACGACTGAAGACATTTCTCTCTTGTAATATGTTGGATATTACACGCTCTCTCTATTTTTCGCCGGTCGCAAGTACATTCTTTGAAAGAAAAATTCTTGAGGTCATCATCTTGTAGATTGATACGTTTTTTCTACCTCTCATCAGCAAATGATGGATTTATCGATGATTAGAGGCGGAATAAAGGCACGCGGACAAAGGGATAATTTGTGGATTATCCTCATTGACGCACCAATTTATTAACATTCTCGCTACACCAATTTGTGAGCGGTAAATTTTCTGTTCTCAGGTCGGCGGACATCATGTCGATCTCCAAATTCCATTGTATCGGTTTGCACGCGTCTCCCAGACCAAACATTCGATGGAGAGAATTGTTGGCGGCTGCCAATCTCGCTTCGTCGACCGTTTCTCCGAAACCTGTGTGATTCGCGATCGAATGAAAAGACAATTGTAGAAATTCGCTATGCGTGTAGATTAGACTGATTAAAAAAAGTCGATATGTTTTTTCAGCTTTGAACGATTTTAAACTTTTGTCTTTTTTTTAGCTAATTAACAAGTAAATAACGAATTTGCATAAACGAAACGTGAATCATTCTTGTTCAAAATGATGAATTATAATCTAAATTTATATATATATGAGGCATTCCATACCAATTCGACCTGGGTCTTACCCTCGACCCCTCAAATCTCGTTCCCGATTTTTCCTATCATTACTCTCACTCCATCAAGCAATTATAATTTTTTCAGATTTTTCAAAATAAATTTGAACGCGTCATGAATTTTTGAATTTTTTTTTGAACACCTCGATTGCCGTAATCGAAAAATCTGAAAAAATTCCTAAAAATACAGTGTCAGATATAAAAAATATTGGTGTAAAATTCATAATATCTGGGCTTTTGCTTCAACCCGTTTTTTAGCTTTAAGAGCAAAAAAAAAATGAAAAAAATAAGAAGCAGAGGTCAATTTACTGTAGACTGTTGCTCGAAATTTTGTATGCATAATACAAGTCTACAGTAAATTGACCTCTGCTTATTTTTTTCATTTTTTTTTCTCAAAAAACTAAAAAACGGTTTGAAGCAAACGCCCAGACATTATGAATTTTAAACCAACATTTTTTATATCTGACACTGCATTTTTGGGAATTTTTTCAGATTTTTCGAATACGGCCATCGAGGTGTTCAAAAAAAAAATTCAAAAATTCATGACGCGCTCTAATTTATTTTAAAAAATCTGAAAAAATGCAATTACTTGATAGAGTGAGAGTAATGATAGGAAAAATCGGGAACCAGATTTGAGGGATCGAGGGTCTGACCCCGGCCGAATTGGTATGGAATGCCCCATATATATATATACGGAATATACTGTGGTAAGACGTCTTGATGATTATCGCAACAACAATTTTCGATTGATACATACACCCTCAAAAGTTTGGATACAACTGTCGATATTTCTTGACGCGCTAGAAGTTTCGTAACTCCGTAAAAAAAAATATAATCGAATTTCAAAAAAAGCGTTTTTGTTCGAAGGAATTCAGCTTTGTTTCCCTTTTTAAGAAATATTTTTTATGATTTTTTTTCGACCCGGTATGCACTATGAACGTGACCGTTTTTTGGCCTTTTTTCGACCCTCGCAAATTGGACGCACAACTTAAAAACGTTTCTTTTTTGTCTTTTTTATCTCATTTGAAAGGATTAACAGATGCTCGATATTCGTTTTTTTTTAAATTTTCGTACGATTTTTTCTCGCAAAGTTATTTCATTTTTGGCGAAAAAAGACAAATTTTAAAAGATGCAACGTAACTCAAAAACTTTGGATTTTAATAGAAAATGTCAAATATGAAAAAAGTAGCGGATGTATGCACGGAATCGCCTAGAATTATTTCAGAATTTTCCTATGAATTTTTTTTTTTTTACTATATTCGCTCGACCCCTTGTACATCAATCGAAAATTGTTGTTGCGATAATCGAGGCTGCTTACCACAGTATATTTCGTATATATTGAGAAATTTAGATTATGATTCATCATTTTGAACAAGAATAATTCACGTTTCATTTATGCAAATTCGTTATTTACGTGTTGATGAGATAAAAAAAGACAAAAGTTCAATGCGGGACCTCTAAATCTTGGGCCCAGTCCTCGCACATATTATTTCTTTATGTCAAAGTAGGGTTTGAGATTGTTTGAAGCGGAAAAAAAAATATCGACTTTTTTTGAATCAGTCTAGTGTAGATGGAACTTGAATCTTCGGAAAAGTAATATTTACCGCTTCCCAAAAATTGTTTGTCCGAATAAAATGCCACATTGTAGGCGGCCAATAGAGTATTCACACCAGCGTGTCCGATCAAACGAGGCTCTGCCATTCCTCGATTCTCTCTAAATAATATATCATTGAGGGTATGCTCAGGATTTTTAGGACACCATATCTCGGTCAGATCTTTTTTTGCGAGTTGAGCTATGAGAAAATCTCTGACAAAATTCGCTACGTGAACGTTATCGACGTTTGGAGTCCTAGCTAGTGCGGAAACGAGCGCAAAAAATGTACAAGCAAGCGTGTCCGCTTCGATTGGATGATCCTAGAGACAGTGAAAAAAAATATATGCATAAATCACATTTTTTCTCAAGCCGAATAGCCGAAAATTTCCATCGACGATACATACGGCGGTCAGAATGAGATCTTTGGTTCCGATGTGTCTCGATGCTGTAGCCACTATCTTCTGGGACATCAGATAGTCCAGGAGATCACTGGAAAAAATGTTTTTTTTTTGTTTCAAGTTCAATTATGCACGTTAGAATTAGAGAGTAACAGAATTTGACAATTTGGCACTCACTAGATGCATTCTTCAGGAACACGCGGCAGAACCTTGCACAGATACGCCTTAATAATTGTTTCCGTCAATCTCTGACCCTCCTCTATCAAGTCCGAGTTGTCCTCTATGTCAAGCTTGGGATTCTCAATGCCCACATCTCGCTGTTTTTGCTCTTCTTTGAAGACGTAAGAGCGAAATGTCAGAGCCTGGAGCAAATAATCGTTGTCAAATTTCTCCGAGAGTCTGACATTGAATGCATAGAGCTCCGCTCCGTGATTCCACTCCAGGAAATCACTTCGCACAGGTTTGGGTTGGGGACCTTGCCGCTTCTTACGCTTAACAATTTCTCGAAGCGTCGGCGCCACCCATCTAGAGATGCATTTTTGACCTGTCGACAATTTAGTCGAGAATTATATATGAAAAAAATAATGTAACTCGAAATTGGGTGTACTGCATAACCTAAAAAAAAAAAAGAAAAAATTTAACCGGTTAGACGGTAAACACACTAAATACCCGTATAATTTCCGTTGATCAGTCGTGGCAGTACAATTCGGCTATAAGAGCGTAGAGCGTTCATTCTATTGTTTGCAACGTTGTCTTTATCGATTATTACTTTATTCGCAAATAATTGAAGTTTTTATTTTGAACATCGAAAACAGTCAGGTGAGTCAGGTTATCAAATATCACACATGGAAGTTATACAGAAATTCGCGAGAGACGCTGCGGTCGAACCGACGCGAGCGCCCTCCTCCGATCTGGAATTGTTCGGTACGAAATTCAAACGAATGCCCGCGAATCGTAGGAATTCTCTAAAGAGAATTTGAATCGTCGTTTCGAGAATAATGAGTCCAGTCGCGTTGCAGGGGTTTTATTTTTTTTCGTATTATTTTCCGTGCTGGAATTGCTGACTCGTTGATTTCTCGAACCACGCTTCTGCATTTATAATATGTAAATAGGTGAGCTATTTTACAAGATTATAGTAAGTAAATTAATTCGCAACAGACGTACGTTATATATTTTCCAAAATCTGGTGAAATCTGTCTTATCTTTAGTAGCTTGCTGCCGTAGAGTCGGCAAGCAGTAAGCGTCAGTGCCGCATTTGGATATGAGACCGACGGACACGGCGTCCTCGAGTTTGTCCTCGAGTTCTTTCGTCAGAGCTTCCGCGTCGCTCTCGACGGGATAAAATCGCCGTAAATGATCGGCGATCAGCGCCGCGCTGACGTAAACTTTTCTAACGTGCAATTCTTTGACGGCCATGCGTATCATTTGCGGTGTAACGGGAATGGTTACCGCGTCATCACGCCCCGACGACGAGGCTACCTCCGATTCCTTCTCACCTTTATTTCTATATACACGCATTTTTCCATTGACCTTTGATGAACGATCTTTGATACATCTCGAAACGCCACCTTTTCTTACTCTTAGTGATAAGCGTCTAATAATTTTTTTGGCATTTCTGCTTGTCTCTGAACGAAAAATACGTCCATTGTTTTGTAGGTTAGGTTATTTTGAATCCTTATTTTCAACGAAAATCGAATGTTCAATGAGTATTCCTTACTGGCTCTGGGCATTTTCTTGTAAAGACAAAATTTCTCTCCATAAAGTTACAACGAAAAATAATTTTGACACAGAATCAAGCTATTGTTATTGCGCGATTAAATATTTTCGCAAATTTGCTGGAGCCGCTGGAGGCGCTAAAGAATAATAGTACAGTGGACGCTCCCATAACTTGACTCGTTGAGACCGGAAATGCTTCCATAATTTGACTTTCCCCTCATGCACTCTCGTGTTTCGACGCATGCGTACTGCCTTTTAGTCGAAGTGCATGCGTAGAGTAAGCGCGCGAAATTCAACCTGAAATTTGTGCTTACGCGTTAGAAACATTCATTTAAAAATCTGACAGCGATATATTTTGCACATTTTTTGATGATTGATAATAACTTAATGTTAATAACTCTAGGAGAAGAATTGAAGGGAAAATACATTTATCCGATCGTTGGAACGCGCGAGATAATTTTTTTTTGGGGAATGTAATTGAAAGATGCATATATACAGGGTGTCACAAAAGTAACGGGACAATTGAATATTTCCTCAGCCAATATATTGTTCAAAAACGTCAAGGCCATTCTTGTCGTAACTTTTGACGAGGAATTCCATGGTCACCTTAATTTTGACCTTGACGATTACCTTCAAGGTTATCTCAAGGTCAACTTTTTTATTTCAAATGGAAATCCCCTTTTTGACATTGGCAATCGATAGAGCAGAAAATTTATGTTCAAATATGTACCGAGGTCATCGATACAATTCGACCTTGAAGGTCCTCTACGGTCAATTAACCTTGAACAAGGTGTGCAGATACCTCTAGGAATAGAAGCTTTTCAAATTCTTTCGTAACGAGCGAAATTATTAATTTTGATAAACCGAGATTAAGTAGTGACCTTGACGATGACCTTCAAAGTAATTTCAACGTCAATATTTAAAAAATGGAAACCAGTATTTTTGAGTTCTGAAATCAAGCTTATTCCGAAAAAATTGATCGATATTTTCCGAATCTTTTAATGTAAATGTAACAAACAAAAGTTCACCTTAAAATCACTTTGGAGGTCATCGTCAAGGTCACTACTAAATGCGTCTTGTTTAATATAATATCTTCGCTTGTTACAAAAAAATTTGAAAAGTTTCTATTTCCAGAGGTATCCATGGCACATTTTGCTTAAGTTCAACTGTCCTTAGAGAACCTTCAAGGTCAAAGTGTATCTATGACCCAAGTACATATTTGAACGTAAAATTTTCTATCGAATACCGATGGTCTTAGCTGATAAGTAAATATTCAGTTGTCCCGTTACTTTTGTGATACCCTGTATATACATCTTTCTCGCACGAATCTTCCCCGACACCAGCGCCGTGGCTGAAAATGGAAACCACAGGATAATATTGGCGCGCACATCCGGCGATATATAAATTAGCTTGTGCATCGGTCGCGTGTGTGAGTGAGAGCGCTGCCAGAGAGCGAGAGAGAGAGAGAGAGAGAGAAGAGCAACGCCTCCGCGTTTGGGCGGCTCTCGCGCGGCGCTGATACACCGCTTGATAAGTAGAATAGTGATCAATTGAAAGTTGCGCGGTTCATACGCGTTGCGCTCGCTCGAGCCAGAAATAAAATTCGCACGCTCAAAATATTTACACAAACACGTAAACATGTATTCTTCTGTATCCAAGTAGCATAAGCGGCACATCAACGTGTGTCCGTGAAAATGTTTACACCTGAACGGTGACGCGATCAACGTCGCGGCTACGGCTACCTTTCTCTCATCTCCACTCTCTCTCTTTCTTCCCCTCATTTTTTTTTTTAATACGCCGAGAGACGTCTGCTACATTGCTCACTTCGGCGTCCGCCGCGCGAGCCGCGGTGGAAAATTATCGTACACCCGCGATCAATATTACAAGCAAAGGTTCGACGCCTGTGGTCAGGTGCTTTTGTTTCTTTCTTTCATTCGCGAGATGTCATCGCGCATCGCGTTTTTATTACCGTGGTGAAACTTGATGGCGAATTTGTTGCGAGAAACGAGCTGACAACTTGCGCGTAACACGTGAGAGAGGGAGGGAGAGAGAGAGACTCGCTTTAAGTAAGTATCGACACGTCGCACGTTATTTATTTCATATTGATGATAAACGTCGCGTATGGCGAAAAACCAGCCTGTTACCTTTTTTTGCACTATCAAGTCTCGGGAATGACAGTGATGATGTTTTTTTTTTGGTTCACACACTGTCATATTCGCACCGCAATGCAGGTCACAAATTCTCCCCCACCCCCCTTCGTCGTACTGCTCCCGATCCATCTTTTCGTCCCTCATCCACTACCCTACATTTTACCCTACATCGCGCTTTGAACCCTGCGGCGCAAAACACTGCGAGAGTTCCATATTCACGAGTGACAAATTTCAGAGGTTTTCGCGAAATCTTCCGGGGCCGAAATTGCAGCTGACACGCGAAAAACCGCGCGACATTTTGAGGAAGCCTCTATTATTCTACATATGACACTTTGCACAAAAGTTTCTACACACTTTATTCTACACAAGAGGAGTTGGTAAGAAATAGTATTCTACACATTATTTTCCTACACATTATTATCCTACACCTCATTATCCTACACATCAATATCCTTCACGTTATTATCCTACACGTCATTATCCTACACCATTATTCTACACATCATTATCCTACACATTATTATTGTACGCATCATTATTCGACACATTATCCTTCACGTTATTATCCTACACGCCATTATCCTACACCATTATCCTACACATCATTAGACTACACATTATTCTGCAGATCATTATCCTACACATCATCCTACACATTATCCTACACATTATTATTCTACACATCATTATTCTACACATCATTATTCTACACATCATTATCCTACACATCATTATCCTACACATTATCCTACACATTATAGCCTGTAGCAAAACTCGGCATGCAAAGTTTTGTATCCAACCTAAAAAAAACGACAGGAACTCCGCAACACGACTATCCATTCCAGTCGTAACCTTTGCTGAAGGCTGTAATATGTAGGAAAATAATGTGTAGGATAATAATGTGTGGAATAATTATTTGTAAAATAGAATCTTATTTCCTACCATCGTAGAATGATGTGGTGTAGAAACTTTTGTGCAGAGTGTCATGTGTAGAATAATGTGTAGAGGCCTGAATATTTTTTTGATTCATTTTAATATCCTGCGTATCTTCGATTTTCACTTTACGCAATTTTCCCGCGAATTAACGTCGTTAACAATTATTTTCAGAGGGAATTGAAAACGCAAGATATGAGCTCCCAACCGATAATGGTGCCGGGAGGCGAACGTCATCCTCAACCCGATGGACATTCCGTATCGGTCGGACACAGCGGTGAAAATTTCAAAACCATGACACCTCCCAACGTCAGCAGATCCTTCAGCAGTCGTGAGTTACCGTTGTAACGTTTGTTTTTTTTCTTTGTGTGTGGAAACATTTCTGCTTGAATTTGTCGTTCTTTGCACGAGAAGGTTTTGTAACTATATGCAATTTGTAATAATTATCGAATCTGCGTGAAACATTTCACAGACAATGGCGCGCTATCTATAGAACGGGTTCGAATCTAATTTCGTCCGAGTTGGCATGCATGCTTATCCCTGCGAGCAAATACATTAGCGTTGTTTTAATTATCCGATAAGTTGATATCGCCTCGCTCACCATTGTCCGCTTGAAAATTCGAAAAAATAGTACCTTGTCCGGTAGAATTCGCTGTTCCACTGCGATAGATAAAATTGTAGCACCGGAACGTTTCTTTATCGCAGCAAAGATTGTTCTCTGCACGAATATCCATGCGTTCTCATTGCCATGCTCGTCATTGACATTTTGATCCCATCACCGTGTAATAACGTACATTTAAATGTCGCACACGTGCAATTATTAGTATGCGCAGATCTGGGCACGCACAGCCTCGTTGTCATTCTCCCTGCTTGGGTCATAAGGCCTCTTTGCCATATTGAGATTATTTGTTTTCACCAGCGATAAGTTCCACTCACGAGTACAATTTGCGGTATTGAGTTTGAGGCAGTTCTTAATAAACTTTTTTTCACAAAAAAAATGGACATTAACAAAATGGGTTCAAGGTATTTATTACCGTATCATTCAAGTTGAAAAAAAAAATTTTAATTTTGAAAAACTTAAAAATAGCCTCTTGTGAGTGGCGCAAAAGTATGCGGCTTTTGAGGAGCACCCTCGGTCCTAGAACAAATATAAAAATTTCTTCTTATCAAGAGCAATATATTTTATGTCTGTACGTAGGGCTTTTTCGAAATTTCGATTTCTTTAAAAATGGCGGTCATTAAAAAGAAGTGAATTTTTCAGGGTAAAAAAAGTTGCTCCGTGCACCAAAAATAAAATAACTCTACGGAAAAAATCCTGCGTACACCCTTAGATTATACTATGGAGAAGAATTATGCAAATTTTCAAGTCAATCCGATGAAAATTGCATGAGTAATTTGCCACGCAGATTTGAAAAACATCGTTTCGAGAAAAACGCGTTTAAAGTTTTACATATGTGAAGCTAGTAAATATTTTCAACTAACCGTCAATCTGCAATGCCTGCGCCGTACAGTATGCCTTCGGCATCTATTTCCTCTTCGTCGGTGAGCTTGCGAGAAATTTCAAATTTTCAAGGCGGTATCCTGCCTTTAGACATAGAGTTCGTTTCTGGTTTATTATTTTTTCACGAAATCAAAGTTCTACCCTGCGCTAAAGCAAAATATTTCCCTTTGTATACACATTGCAATTCAACATTTCCGCTCAAACTTTCCTGTTGCATCCTTGATAAAATTCTAAATTGCCGTTTAGAGTTGGGTAAGGCCAGTGCTGCGGGGCAATGTATATTCATGAATATGAATCGTGCCCCTATAAAGTTTGTTGGGGGTAAAAGATAAAAATCGATATTAGCGTATCCCCAAGCTTGACGAGTACTTATATCGTTTCTCTACAATTCCGTTTTATTTCACGGTTTTTCCTTCTGCGGTCTCAGTATGAAAACAGCACTGGGTCAGCTCGGACAATTGCCGAATGCCAGAGCTCAAAAAACCATTGCAGAGAAGAATGGGTGTTGAAATAAGAAAAAAAACAATTAATCATATTTCTCATCAATATTCCACAACAGTTTCTTCATCGTCATTGCACGTTGCATTAAATCCGTAGATGATGATAATCAGTCAATATATTTGCATGAAATAACGAATGAAAATATAAAAGAAAATTAAAACACCTGCGATGGGTCGATGGATAAAATCGTTGACCGGTAACAGAGGTAAGGATTTTTATAAAAGAAAAAAAAACAGGATCCTTCGAGAGCGACCTCCGCGCGTAAAATGAATTTGAATTAAAAAAAAAAAAAATGAATAAATTGATGTTGTAAAAAGTAATGGTCGTGTAGATCGAAAGAGAAAAAGAGAAAAAATTGAATGCCCTCGCGTGATGTTTGTGAGAATCGTAGACAAGCGGATTATGTAATATTTGTCGTTGTAAATGTACGATGAGCCTCGGATAAATCGGATTTTTTTATAACGCTTTTGAATGAAACACGTGTAGCACCGGCGGATGAGCGAAGACCACGACAAGGCAGTGTTCATAATCAACCACCGCCCCAATTGCCAAAATTACCATCCTCGGAGTCTCTCACGGCGAGTGTTAATCTTACAACAGGTGCACCTCCGCCTCTGTCACCAGGTATATTTAATTATTCATTTACATTAACACGCAAGATTCCATGATAAAAAAAAGATGATGATCAATTTCCTTCGACCATTGGCATTTGAATCGAACAATCCTCTTTTCCCTCTTTCTTGTTCAATTTCTCTTTCTCTCGCGCGTTTTAATCAGAGTTGTGAAAATAGTAATGTACAAGTAATGCATTACTCATTACTTTGAACAATGTCCATTTACAATTACAAATTACAAAAGTACCGTGTAATGAATAAATATTCCATTACAAATGAAAATAGTAATGCGTAATGGATGCGTGTTCCATCACAAATAAAAATCTTAATGTGTAATGTACGCATGGTCCATTACAAATAATAAAAGTAATGTCTAAAGGATGCATGTGCCATTACAAATTAAAAAAAATAACGTGTAATGAATGAGTGCTCCATTACAAATTACAATTGAAAATAAGTAATTGGTAGTGCAGAATATTCCATTACAAATAAGTGTGTTTCTACGACAATTAGGAGCAGGTACTATTTTTCTCAAAGGTAAGTCTATTAATGTTTCATTCAAAATAATTTGTGTGTATCAAGTTTTTGTTAACTTTACTATCGCATTGGTAAATGTAAAAATTGCAATTCGAGAATGGAGTAATAATTACTCCAAAAAATCACTGTCCATACGTTTACCACTACGATAGTAAAGTTAACAAAAACTTGATACGCACAAATTATTACCTGCTCCAAATTGTCGTAGAAACTTGCTTTTATTCCTTCCCAATTTGTTTCGAGCGAAATAATATAATGAAACAACAATGTGCAAGTTTCTAATGCGAGCACAGCAATTTTTCTATTCTTAATGGAATATTCTCCGCTACAAATTACTTTTTTTCCAATTGTAATTTGTAATGGAGCATTCATCCATTACATATTATTTTTTTTTTAATTTGTAATGGCACATGCATCCATTATACATTAGGGGAGACCGGGGACAGTTGTAACAATCTGTATTTCGGCTTTTCCTGGGCCCGAAGTATAATGCTTACGCAAATGACACGTATACCCCTGCATAGAGCATTTAATGGTCTACAAAATGGTTCTATGTTGAAGTTTGTAACTAGAATTGAAAAAAATATAGGCCTTTATAAAAAGTGTAAGAAATTGTTACAACCGTCCACTACCCCGGGGCAGTTGTAACAGTCGATGGGGACAGTTGTAACGGTTGATGGGGCTAGTTGTAACATAAGATTTTAACACAAAATTATATCTTTTATTGTGACCAATATCATATAATATTAGTACAACATCAAACATTATCACAGGAATATATTACGGTCACAACGATAAAATCTTAACACATGGAAATAGTCGTATCGAATTGATAATAATCATGAAATAATAGAATAGAGTCTCAGACACACCAAACTTATCAAAGAAACATGACTTATAACCCAAAGTTACGTGCCGTGGTTGCCTGTATAGATTTTCCATTTTTGATCTTTTCCTACGCTTCTTCGGACGTTGACTTGTCGGCACAGGCTCGTTGTGTTATTCTTACGCATTGCAGAGGCATTTTTGCACACAGAAAATTAAAAAAAGGTCCGTTTGACGTTAGATTCAATGTTTCGATGTGAAATTATCATGACAACTGACAGCCGACAAACTGTTACAACCGTCCCCGGCAAAATTGTTACAATTGTCCCCAGATGGTTTTTTTTTACTTCAAAGTTATAATTTGATTAATTTTCTCAAGCGGGAGGCTTCAAAAACCGCAAAAGTTGACACAAAAATGTCCAAAGAAGCTTATGAAAAAAAAATAATGACTATGTGTAGCACAGTAATCGAGATATTCGTGTTTCCCGAAAGCGGCAAAAGTTTACTTTGGGCCTGACAATACCAATACATCTCTCTGATCAAGTCTGTTTAGTGAGGATGTCTCCTAGTCTAGTAACCAAATGTGAGGAACTGCAAGACGCATTATGTGCCTACGGGAAACGGTGGTACCTACTATAGTTTGGGAGATATTCGCTATGTTACAACTGTACCCTGTTACTCTTGTCCCTGGTCTACCCTACTTTTTTTTATTTGTAATGGGACATGCATCCATTACACATTACTTTCTTTTATTTGTAATGGCACATGCATCCATTACACATTACTTTTTTTATTTGTAACGGAACACATTACTTTTGTATTTTGTATAGGTACACTTGTCCATTTCACATTGTGCAGCGTAATGGGTAATGAATACCGTAATGCATTATTTACAACTCTGATTTCTCATGGGAATCTGAGACTGGCGTTGCTTATTCATTTACACCACTGGCAAATATCGTGGCTGTGAGGCACGAATTGCAAACTTTTTCCTTTCGGCTTGACAGAATGTTCAGAGCTTGTAAACGAGATTAAATGGAAAAAGAAAATAAAAATCCAATTTCATAGCCGCATGCATCTGCTTTCACTAAGACATTAAACTCATTAATCGTATCATGTCAAAGACCAGATGCCAGTGGGGTAAGGTGGTATAACGCTGGATAAATAAACAAATATACTTTCTCAGCCCCGCAATTTCTAACATCTCTCTTCGCCGTTTTTGAACTCTTATCAGACGGTGCGTCACCGTCTGTTTCAGGACTATCGGGTATGGGCGAGAGCAGCCTGAAAATTGACAATTCCTCGGACAAGGTAAAGAAAAATAAATCCTGCATCGCTTTTGTATTATTGACTGCAACAAGTTTTTCGTCACTTTTTTTCTTTTTCTACCGTTCTCTCAGTCCGTGGAAACGTGCAAATTGACGAGAAAGGAATCCTACAAAGCGCAACGAAAGAATTATCGCATGGAGAAGAAGCGCGTGGCAAACGAGCTGCTCAGCTCGCTCAAAGATCCCACCGTTATTGTCATGAGCGACTGGCTCAAAGTACGTGGAACACTGAAAAGTTGGACGAAACTTTGGTGCATTCTGAAACCGGGTTTACTCCTTCTGTACAAAAGTCCAAAGATCAAGGTAACAATGACCATTTCTGTAGAGGGCTATAAATAACAAAAAAATTGCGAAAAAAACTATGCGTTCATTTTTATTTTAATGTTTTTTGTTTTTTCAGAGCAATCATTGGGTCGGAACGATTTTGCTTACGACGTGTCAGGTTATCGAGAGGCCGAGTAAAAAAGATGGTTTTTGCTTCAAACTGTTTCATCCGTTGGAACAGTCAATTTGGGCTCCGAGAGGACCGGAGAAAGAAGCGATTGGTAGGTCGTGAAAAAGGAATGGAGTTTGCTCGAATATTAAGAGTTTTGTCGTTGCACAAAAATAGTGTAAAAAAACCCCTGCAAATTGGACATTTGCACGTTGCTTCCTCATCTTTATCCATAGTTCACACAGCTTCCTTTATCACAAAGTATGGCGATCAAATTTGGCTTCCTCATAAAGGAAGCTCTGTTGACTATCGAAAAACATGAGTAATCAGTGTGCAAATTTGCCAAATTCTTTCAAATTTACTTCCTGCCAAATTTGATTTTTGCCAAATTCAATAACGAACAACCTTGATCACTATTTTAAACGGTACAAAATTTCAGTAGAATATCTCGCAAATGGCCGAAGTTAGAGTACGCTATTAAAAAAAAAAAGAAGGAAAAAAAAATGATAAAATTTTAAGTATTCGATCGATTTTCGCCTAATTTAATATAGAACATCCTCGATAGCAATATTAGCTCTGTGCAAAGTTTCAGTACATCTAAAAAATTGCACAAGTTGGAGTGTACGCTACTTTTCAAAAAATTAAAAATTTCATAAAATTTTAGTCCCTCGATGGATTTTCGCCAAATTCAATAGCGAACAACCTTGATAGCTAATTAGTTCCTTGCAAAGTTTCACTGCAATATCTTGAAAATTGTGCAAGTTAGAGCGTTTACGCTGTTTTTCGAAAAATTCAAAATTTGATAAAAATGTAATCTTTCGATTGATTTTTGTCATATTCAATACCAAACAACTTGAATAGCTATACTAATTCTGTACAAAGTTTGAGTGCAATATCTTGAAAATTGCAGAAGTTAGAGCGCTTACGCGATTGTTGCAAAAACGAAAAAAGTCGATAAAATCTGAACACTTTTCAGAATTAAAACGAAAAATTTTCATAATGAAGGGCAA
Source organism: Alloplasta piceator (assembly GCA_946863875.1). Taxonomy (NCBI): domain Eukaryota; kingdom Metazoa; phylum Arthropoda; class Insecta; order Hymenoptera; family Ichneumonidae; genus Alloplasta; species Alloplasta piceator. Next base: position 22,362,036 of record OX333072.1, read on the forward strand.
TTCGTGCTGGAGAAGTGTTCCAAATTTCAGCTCGATATCTCGAAGCGTTCTTGAGTTATTAATTATTTACATCAGAAACTGAGGATACACACACCCACACACGCACACACACACACACACACGCGCGCGCGCAGACATTTTTTATAAATATGATTTCTCGATGTTTTGGGACATTTTGAATACATTGGCATAAAAATCTCGAAAAGATTTTTTTTCACGAAAACAAAGCTTCCTTTATGAGGAAGCAAAATATGAAATTATCGGTAACGAGAGATATTCATTGTCAAAATTGTCAGTAAACAATTCAAGACGATAAAGAAGCTCGTTATCGAAAAATCTTAATTTAAAAAATTAAAAATAACATGCATTCTTATCAAACGTAAAGCAATTCCGTCGATCTATGATCATTCGTTTCAATCGAGTCGATAAAATCGATGACGACGAAATTGCTTTGCGTCTCATAAACCCACATATTATTTCGTAATTTTTTAATTAACATTTTTCGACAATGAGATTCCTAATTATCCTAAAATTTTCTCTTAGTGTATTATGACAATGAATATCTCTCGGCACTATAAATAATTTCATATCTCTAACATCATTTTGGTGTAACGACGTAACCACTTGATGAGCAAATTTCGAGGGCACTAAATTTAGCTATCGAGAAAACTATCATGAACTGCTAAAACGCCAAAATGAAAAGTCATTGCCTAGAGGACAATTTTCCAATTTCCGGCGGAAAAAAGACAATGCGGAATCGGAGTGAGGAAATTTTTACGATTGTTTTTTTTTTCCATCTTTAATCACAGGCGCAGTCGTTCAACCGCTACCGACGTCCTATCTCATATTTCGTGCTCCGTCGCAGGCAGCTGGAAAATGTTGGCTCGATGCCCTCGAGTTATCGTTGCGATGCTCGTCGCTGATTGTTCGCTCGACGAGCGCGATACCGCGCTCGCCTCAGCACGACGCTACGACGACCCACGAGACACAATGGAGCGAGGCCGATTACGAGAAACATTTCGATGATCACGGTAAGACGAACATTCTTGGCTCTGCCTTCCCTCTCTCTCACACACAAACACGGACACACGTACACGTGATATTAATTCATTGTTAACATTGGCACCGTTCAGCGAGCATATCGTTCAATTTCACACGGAATCAGAATATTCCACGTGTCCATGTTTCAGAGTTGCCGGAATTACAATGTAAAAATAATGCATTATTTATTTCAGAAAAAATGAAAATTCTATGATAAAAAACATAAAGCATTATTTTTGCAATGACAAATGTGAAACCCAACGATTATGCATTAAATTAATAATGAATAATGTAAAAAATGTAACATTTTTCATTACAACAGTAATGGATAATGCTAAACGCTGCCATTGTACATTATTACAGTAATGGGTAATTCAAAGTAGAAACAAATTTTCATTACTATAGTAATGAATGGTACAAAACCGAAGAATAATGCATTACTTTGAGTAATGCATTACATTGAGCAATGCATTACTTTGAGCAATACATTACTTTGAGTAATGCATTACATTGAGCAATGCATTACTTTTAGTAATGCATTACATTGAGTAACACATTACATCGAGCAGTGCATTACCTCAAATAACGCATTATATCTATAAATAATGTATTACTTTGAGTAATGGTTTGAAGGAATAAAAATAATTTCTGTATGCAGAAAGCATTGTCAATAAAATCTTCCTTTGCGTAAGATTTTTTATAATCATAATGCGTAAGAATGAAACATCTCAGACTATATGTGTTATTCCCGCACATTTTTTACAGGGTATTTCGTTTGTTTAGATTTATCTCTATGGAGATTAGTCTGTTTAGATTCCTAATTTTTTACTTTGAAAATATAATTCGGTACTGTTTTTTTTTTTTTTCTTTGTTAGATCAGATTTGAACCTGCAGCATCTTTTTCTTTTTTATCTTTGACCGGAAATTGTCAAGAGAATAATAATTCCTGTTCATATATGATTGTTTACTTTTTTTTGCTCTCAAATAATTTCATGTATTTTTTTTTATTTGTGAATCAATCAAAAGAATAAATCATCTTACACTTGTGCATTTTTTTATTTGTTAGATCAAAGGGAAATGCGCAGCATATATGTATTTTATTCTCTTTCGACTCGAATTATCAATTCTAATTTCAAATTTCAAAATGGGGATTATTAGTTCTGTTTTTTTACTTGAAAAAATTTCATAAATCCATACCATCAAATCCCTGAATCGGTTTCAACAATCCACATTTTCAACTTTCGTAAATAAAAGGAAGATTTTATCGCATTGTCCTGTTGGAATACGAATGCATAAAATATTTTTATTCCGAATAATGCATTATTAAAAATATTCGGTATTATAGTCATTAAAAATTAACGCTACTTTGCAACATCTATTACTTTAATAATGGATAATGGAACATCTTTGCATTACTCATTACTTCAGTAATGAGTAATGTAACTTTCCACATTATCCATTACTTCAGCAACGGATAATGTAATGCTTTTCCAAGTACTCATTAATAACGTAATGCATAATGTTTCATTTCTTCATTTTCCAGTACTAATGCAATGCTTAATGGTCTGACATTTGCATTATTAACTAGAAATATAATGCAATTTGTTAGATCACATTATTTATTGAATGAATAATGTATAATGAAAGTCAAGTCCCATTATTAAGTGAAAAAATGATCGTTAATGAAATCGATGATGCATTATTAAAATAATGGATTTTTGGCAACTCTGCCATGTTTGTATTCGTAAAAAAAAAAATCATTATACCGAGGGCGCGTTTGCCAATTCATGCAGAGGGGTCTCATTCGGTGAAGAAAATATTCTGACTGGCAAAAATTATTTCATCGATTCTGATAATCGATGAAATAAATTTTCAATTGAAAGTTGCCGGATAAATGGGAATATACAATTAAGAAATTCTTAGGGGAGTATCCTTAAAAAATGAAAAAAGATGATTTTCGAGGTACTTCAAATTCCAAATGTTCGGCTGAATGGAAATCTACAAATATATCGCTTTAATGAGAAATTAAAATATCCCGACAGTATTTGGTAAATATTTAACTAATAACTTACCAATAATTGGCAGGTCCTTCAATTTTTCGTTGAAAAAAGACATTTATTTATTTATTTTTTGTTCAACTAAACGTTCGAATCTTTAAGTACGTAGTTTGTGAACATTTCGGGCCTTTTTTAACGACAAGTTTTTGGAATCTGAAGGAGCGAACTCTAAAGTGGGACTTAAAATTTAGACCATCAGAGATCGTTACTTATGAAAACGGACTTTTTTTATTTTCTCTATCACTTGCCAATAACCAATTGTTTTACTAAAATAAGCCGCAGTATTTGTAACTACATATGGGGCATTCCATGTCAAATCAACCACTTTTAAACCCGACCCCTTTCGATTTGGCTGACATTTTTTTTCCTTTTCTACCCCATTAACAAAAATTTTCAGGAAATTTTCTAATTTTTTTACCTAACCCAAAAAAAAACCTTTTTTTCAATTATCTATAACTTCTTCAAAAATTGACTAATCGGGACGTTTTTTTTTCAAAACTTTCTTTTTTTAATGTACTTTCAAAAAAAAAAAAAATACAAAGAAATTTTAAGATAGTAAAATCTATAAAAATTTTCTTTGTTTCGAGAAAAATCATCTTTTTCTCGAAGTTCGCCATTTTTAATTTTTTGTTTCACTCAAAAAATAGTATGATCAATTCCGGAAAAAATGCCACCCAACAGTGGGCCGACATTTCCTTCTTTTTTTGGGTTGATTAAAAAAATTTGAAAATTTCCTGAAAAATGATTTTTAATGGGGTAGAGAAGGAAAAAAAAATCAGCCAAACCGAAAGGGGTGGGGTTCAAAAGTGGTCGATTTGACACGGAATGACCCATATGTTACTCTGCACTTTATATCGTGAATTACTATGTTTTTACTGCGTTGCTAAAAAAACAAACAAGAAATGTAACGAAGCAAGTAATTGAGAAAGTAACGGAGCGTTACTTTTGTGCGTTGCATTGCTTTTTTATGATTTTTTCCAGCAATGCAGTAAAAAAAAGGTAATTTATTAGATAAACTGAACAGCTAACATATCCAGGTACAAATACTGTGGGTTATTTTTGTAAAATGACTGGTTACCAAGTAACAGAGAAAATAAAAAAAGAACGAGTTTTCAAAAGTAACGAGGGTGGACATCTCTGTTCCACCCACTAAAAATAAAAACCTTCAAAAATTGCTTTCCTTCGTTTTCAAACATATTTCCGTGGGAATTATTACATTCCGATTCCGGGAAGTAGTTTCGACAAAATGAGTAACTATCGCAGGTCAATTCAAATTCAATGTCGAATATACAATGAGTGACGAAAAAAAAATATCAATCGACAAAGCATAGCAAACTTCAGTTTGTTAGAAAAAAAAGACAGTCTAGAAAGTAGTGTGGTTTCTGTGTAATATCTTTCCAACGTTGAGTGTCAAAGCGATATTTTTATTTTCCTCCAACTGTTTACTATAATTACCGTCGGTCACCGTCATTATGCCTTGAGGACAGCGGTCTGCCGATTGATCACCACTGATAACCGTACGCATTGACTTTACAACGTGGTATATATACAATATACATATACAATAATATCTATCACGAAATATTTATCTCTCGCTTGAGCAATGCACGCGGTTGTCCCAAAGTAAAATAGTTTTTGGCAAAAATAAAAAAAAATAAAAACCATGCGATCATGAAATGTCATCGGAAGGAAAAATCCACAACGATTTAGTCCATGAACAAAATTAGCGTATAGTTCAAAGTAGTTGGAAAAAATTAGCCAAAGAGAGAAAAGAAGAATCATCGACTAACGAAACCTCGAATTGTCATTATGCTTCTCCCGCTGCTGTCCCGATCGAAATCCACGCTCGCCGCCGAGACACGTTGACCACGCCAGAGCACAACACACTCTACTTGCCGACGATATATTTGAACAATTATGCACCACGTTCGCCAACAACGCCACAGCGACGCTTGTTGTCCTGTCCTCAACCTTTGTCACCGACATTGACACCCGTTCAAAAGAGTCAATGTCCCTCTCCAACACCGATGTTCCAGCAGCTTTATCACGCCGTAGCTTATTGGGAAAAGAATTTGCCCTGTAAATCGCCGATCCTGCCCGTCGATTCCGACCTCTTCCTCGACAATACCAATTCCACCGACTCGTGCCTCATCGACCCTCCCGATGAGAGCAATGACAACGACAATATCGCTTCCAATTCCTCCTCCTATCATCTCGAGCCGATTCCCCGACGCATGACCATCCCTTCCGTCCACGTTCTGGAGTACGAGTCCCATCATCAACATCATCACCAAGTAGTAACGCTAGATCCTGTATACACCTCGCACACAGACCTGGACGACATCAGCCAACCGGAGAACGGAGTCGTCGCCGACGCTGAGATAAGCGCCTCCGACAGTGAATCCGAGGCATCCGCCAAGGAGGACGACCCAGAGACGTACTCGGAGACGCCCTATGTCGCCGATGAGAATGAAGTTCTCGGATCGGTGAGTATTTTTTTATTTTGACCTTGTGGAATCAGAGGTGGTATAAGAGTTGGGTGTTTTTGTAATTAATCCCATTCTAATTACAAATGTAACCAATTAAAACTTTCTAATTACAAATGTCATTGGTAATTGAAAAATTTCTAATTACAAATTACAAATGTAATCAGTAATTGAAAAATTTCGAATTAAAAATTACAAATGTAATTCGTAATTGAAAAATTCCTAATTACAAGTTACAAATGTTATTAGGTTCAAACTTCGCACTAATTACATTATGTCAATGTAATTAGAGTGAAATTTGACTCTTTTTACATTGAAAAATGTAATTAGTCGAAAATTTGGTCCTAATTACATGTAATAAGAGTGAAATTTGACTCTAATTACATCGATAAAATGTAACTAGTGCGAAATTGAACCTAATTCCATTTGTAATTTTTAATTAAGAAATTTTGAATTACTAATTATATTTGTACTTTGTAATAAGGAAATTTTGAATTAGGAATTTGAATTAGGACATTTGTAATTAGGAAATTTTCAATTACTAATAACATTTGTAATTTGTAATTAAAAAATGTTCAATTACTATTTACATTTGTAATTTGTAATTAGAAAACTTTGAATTACAAATTACATTTGTAATTTGCCACTCGCCAATTCTAAGTTTGATTCGATGTACTGGTTTTCCTTGCCGACAAGAATAGATGATCCAAAAAGAATATTTTGTCGAGAAAAGAGTATCCCGACAGGAGTTTCATTTCTACCGTGTGGTCATCGGCACACACCAATTTTTTTCTTCCCTTTATTTTTTATGCCGATGTAAATTAATCTCAATGAAATATAGGCCGGCGAAGTCGTTGCTGAACTTCCGGACGAGCAAAAATCGTTGATATGGTTCCTGATGAAGCAAGTACGACCTGGTATGGATCTATCGAAAGTAGTACTGCCTACTTTTATTCTCGAGCCACGATCATTCTTGGAGAAACTCGCCGATTCTTATTACCACGCTGATCTACTGTCTCAGTGAGTACGGAATGTTTGCGATTATCCATAATCGACGAGACGCAATTAGAAACGAGCTTTTGTATATCGCGGTGATGAATCGCAGAGCCGTACTCGAGGACGATGCTTTTACGCGTATGAAGGGCGTGGTAAAGTGGTATCTATCGGGATTTTACAAAAAACCGCAAGGTTTGAAGAAACCTTACAATCCATTGCTGGGAGAAACTTTTCGTTGCTACTGGCAACATCCCAATGGTTCTCGCACATTTTATCTGGCTGAGCAGGTAAGAAACTCGCTTCTACGAAAAATTTACGCTGTGCACGGAGAGAATATTATACGAATTTGTAATATCGAATTCTATAAATTTTTACTATTTTTTGTTGTAACGTGGTAACATATGGACAATACGTTTATTTTTGGGATGTCACGTAGTAATTTATTGGAAAGCAAAAGTTTTGAGGAAAAGTGACTCACGATTCACGTTATTTAAACATAGCAAAATGCATGACGTGTCGCCGTATAGAAATTTTACTATGTTCCAACGTACTACGCTCTTTCTTGAATGAGCACGGTATGACACACGTGTAGAGAGGGGGAAGAATAGTAGAGCAGTTTGCGAGTGGGCCATTGTAATTTTTCGAATCGTTGAAGCAGCAAAAGTATGTGTCTATTTTTACTATGTTCCAACGTACTTGATTCAATGGTATTGTAGCGTATCTGCAAGGATGTGACAAGAGTTAAAAATTTTGACTATGTGCCAACATCTTTTTCATATTGCATCGTAGTAATTTTACGGTGTGCGGACACGTGCTGATAACACAGCCACACAAAATTTAAAAAAAAATTCGGCCTGGGGGTCTGACTATGTATACTGTATGTTTTTGGGGTCGCTGAATCCGAATCCGAGGTTGGTTTAATCGCAGCACGTCAGGGTTTGGCTATAACCACAAAAAATAACACTCCAAAATCGAGATTATTTTTTTAATTTTTCGAAAACTATTATAGTTACGAAAAAATCTTTCTGGGTTCGTCTTGAAGAGTATACGTGTGGCTACGAGAAAAAAAAATTCCAATTTTTTTTTTGTTTTGAGAAATCATGAATTTTGAGAATTTTGAATTTTTAAAAATCGTGCAAATCTACGAATAACATTAAATTTTTGGTTCCATTTTTTTTATATAACACCTTGTACTGATCTTAAAAGATCCGGAAATTTTCAGAATCGTGTTTTTGTTTTTTAAAAAATATGAATTTTTGAATTTTAAAAAATCGTGTAAATCCACGGTCAACATTGAATTTTTTGTTAAATTTTTTTTATATAATACCTTGGAGTGATCTTTAAAGATCCTGAAATGTTCAGGATCTTTTAATTTTTGAAACAAAAAAACACCATCCTGAACATTTCAGGATCTTTTAAGATCAATCCAAGGTATTATATAATAAAAATTTGAGCAAAAATTTAATGTTGATCGTGGATTTACACGATTTTTTGAAATTAAAAAATTAATAGTTTTGAAAAAACAAAAAACACCTTTCTGAAAACTTCAGGATCTTCTCAGATCAGTACAAGGTAATATATAAAAAAAAAGATTTATAAAAATTCAAAATTCTCCACATTTGTCATTTTTCAAAACTTTTTTTCGGAATATTTTTTTTTTAGTAGCCACAAGTATACTCATCAAGACGAACCCAGAACGATTTTTTCGTAACTATAATAGTTTTCGAGATATTTAAAAAACAACTTAATTTTGGAGTGTTTTTGAGGTTATAGCTAAGCCCCGACGTGCTGGGGTTAAACCAACTTTTTGTGTGGCTGTGTAATTGTACTATGTTGCATCGTAGTTTACGTGCTACAAAACAGTAAATTTGGTATCCTACAGACGCAAATTTCACTGATAGATTATTTTCGATACAGTACGATGATAAAATTACGATGTACATCTGAAAAAATTCAGGAGGCCATGCCATATTGTTATATCTTCAAAATTATTTTTCCTGCTAATGACAATATGGTACCGCACTACTAAGCATACATGGCAATTATTCGTATAATATTCTCTCCGTGTGAATGCAGTTTTTTTTTCTTCTTTATTTTACACGAGAATGGCGTTAACGAGATTGTGATTCGTAAAAACTAAAAAATCGAAAAATGACAACTTGGCGATTGTCCAATTTAGATATCTCATCATCCGCCCATCTCGGGATTCTACGTAACTAATCGACGAGATGGGTTCACAATAAGCGCGACCATAATTGCCAAGTCGAAGTTTTATGGTACGTTATGAGATTGGTAACTACTGTCTTAACGAGTATTTTATATAGTGATGATTTTTCAACGCTCTTCCTTTTTTTTCTTTCTTCCTCTCTCTCTCTCTCTCTCTCTCTCTCTCTCGTTCTGTCGTTACCCTCTCGTAGGAAACTCGACTTCGGCAGTTTTGGATGGCTCGGCTATGCTAACGATGTTACCACGAGGCGAGGACTATACAATGACGATTCCTTATGCTCATTGCAAAGGAATTCTCATGGGTACCTTGTCCATGGAACTCGGTGGCAAAGTCAACGTCATTTGCGAAAAAACTGGCTATCACACGGAACTAGAATTCAAACTCAAGGTAACTCTCTTTTTTCTTTCTCGATAAATATATTATTTACCACGTTCAATATTACGAAACTTTTGACTCGCTCGATCAATGAAGCCGTGCCTATTATTGCATGTACACACTACCGGCGAAAAGTTTCCGGACAAAACTTAAAAAAGGTCTGGAACGTTTTTTTATACCATTTCGCCGGAAGTCAACGTAAACTAATTTAACAAACAGCATTTTAAATGGAAGAACTCGGCTGTATTTTCTGTTTTTTAAATTATTTTTACAATTTGTTTTTGATTTGGACTCTATTTTGAAAATAACTGTTATTTGCCTTTTTTTATTACAAGCTTTTATTTAGTTTCACCTGTCCCGGCGTCTGTCGCTCTGTCTGTAATCAAATCTTGCAAGTTAAATTTGACCCATTTCCCGGTTTCCGATTGAGTTAAAATTTCCCATGCATATGTAAATCGGATGACAATGCAATATTATCACAAAAAATGGACAAATTTTTTGTAAAAAAATTGTTCCGCAAAGTTTGTATAAAAAATTTGCTTGACGATTGTTTTGAAACAAAAAATGTTTCGCATAATGTTTTGCAAAAAAACTGTTTCGCAAATTTTTTTAAAAGGTTTTAAGCAATTGATTTGCAATATTTCTCTACGAAAATTTTGCGCAACAGTCTTATTCCAAAAATTTTGTGAAAAAATTTTTTTGAATAAATTTTGCAGAAAAATGTTGCAAATTAATTATGTGAAATAATTTTGTCTAACAAATTTTTCAAAATAATTTTTGTGCAAAAGATTTTGCGAAACATTTTTTTTGCAAAAAATTATGCGAAACTAGATATAAATTACTAAAGTAGTTATTTAACATCATAAATACTAGAAAGTAAAAAATAAATAAAGGAAAAACAATTTTGGTTTTAAACAAGCTTTTATTAGTTGTTAAGAAAAAATAACTAAAAAGTTATCAATAATTTCATTCTGACTGGAAATGAGTTTTCAAATGAAAGCGTGTTACATTTTAACAGAAGAGGAAAAAAGAGGGTGAAACACGCTTTTATTTAAAAACTTATTTCCAATCGGAATAAAATTATTTTTAACTTTTTAGTTTTTTTAACTTTAACTTTTTATTTTTATTAACAACTAATAAAAGCTTGTTTTCAAAAAAAAAATTTTTTTCGTTTACTTATTTTTTTTGTCCCTCACTTCAGGTGCACCAATTTTCTAGAGAAAATTTTTTCAGGTTTTTCTTTTCTAATTTTTTTTTCTCATGTTGAGGCTGGAAAAAAATGTGGGAAAAAAAATTGAAAAAAGTTCCAATGTGTTGAAAATATTAAAATAAAGTATTTTCCCCTCTTGAAATTTTATCAATAATCCCATAGTTCTCGAGTAATAGTAATTGAATGATCCGAGCTCCGAGCTAGAAAATGAGAAAACAAAATTTTGGAAAAAAAAATCTGAAAAAATTCCTCTGAACTCAACGAGAACTGACGCAACTTTTTGCTATCTTGAATTGTTTCATGAATCCTCTTTGTTTTTGTGTTATACGGAATTTTTCAAATTTCCTTCTTTTACACAAAAAACAGAATAACTTTGGAAAAAAAAATCGCTCAAAAATTAAAAAAAAAGAAAATTGAAGCTCAAACTTTCCTCTTTATGCATCCAGTTGTAAAAATGTACAAACAAAATTTCCTCTCGAAGATGGGTGCACCTGAAGAGAGGGGAAAAGGCGAAGAACAGTTGTTTTCAAAATAGAGCCCAAATCTAAAAACGAATTGTAAAAATAATTTTAGAAACATGAAATAAAACCGAATTCTTCCCCTTCAAAATGCCGTTTGTTAAATTAGTTTACATTGACTTCCGGCGAAATGACAAAAAAACGTTCCAGACGTTTTTTGAAGTTTTGTCCGGTAACTTTTCGCCGATAGTGTATAACTTTTTTTTCTCGCTTCACAAAAAAGCTTAACAGCACGTTAGCATGCTCATCGCCTGGCCTGTGTAACATAAAAAATTTTTACACTCGCTTTGACCAATGATTTTCAGCCTTTTCTCGGTGGCTCCGAGCAGATGAATCAGGTCGTCGGTAGGATACGTCTCGGAAAGGAAACATTGGCCACAATTTCAGGATATTGGGATGGACAAATCATGATCACGGACAAACGTACAGGAGTAAGTTAAAATTCGTGGCACTTCGCACGGAACGAATTATTGCGTTGCGCAACGCTTTATCAATGTGTTTGATATGTAATTTTCCGTACATACAAATACAAGCACACCCTCACAGTCACATTTTAAAACAGCAGGAAGCCGTATTCTTTAATCCAACGCCGGAAATTCGTCGCAAGAGACTGAAGAAATACACGGTTCCGTTGGAGAATCAGAGCGAGTGGGAGAGTGAAAAATTGTGGAGCGCGGTGACATTGGCTATAAACAACGACGATCAGATTGCGGCTACGGAACAAAAAACTATACTCGAGGAGGCTCAGCGTGAACGAGCCAAAGAGCGAAAAATGAGTGGTCAAGAATGGATACCGAAATACTTTGTTCAGGTTCGTTGAATCCTTACAATTTCAACGTCGCCGTTTTCTTCCCTCTCTCTCTTTTTATAAATATTCGCCTCGGTAATCGCCGCCTCGGATCGATTTTATACATTTCTTCGCTGCCGAAATACACAGGACATCATAACGGGTAATTGGCTCTATCGTCATGCCGACATTCGACCTTGGGATCCGCGAAACGACGTTGTGCAATACGAGCGTGACTATCTTGTTTGCACAAAGACGAGACACAAGACACCGATAATGCGAACCGGGAGCATCGTATCCTCGGATCCGCAGACACAGGTATCAGATCGTCGAAAGAGAAATCTTCTTGGTAACCCTCGTACGAAAAATCCCACAAGTTCAAGAAAATGGCTGTGACAATCGTCTCGCTAAACACACACGCATACACGTATATTTATATTTATATTTATATACATATATATATTTAAAAAAAAATATATAAATACATTATTCATCCGGACAGATTGTAAATAACGCACGAATGCGTCTAGTTTCTTCATGTAAATCATTGATCAATTACACCGCGTGTTCTACAATCTATCCAGATCTATATATGTATATCCGGCTGATGTGAACAACCGCAATTACAAACGAAATATAAATGTCTCCTCTGTGTGTGTCAATCGATGTTCACTTGGCGGGTTACGAGGTTCAGGTTAAACAGTGTAATTACTCCAGGTGCCGTTACTACAGGCGGAATCACGCTCCTCGCTATCCGTTCTCAAGTCATCGAAACGACAACTGTCCGGTAATTTGCCACTGGCGGAAACGGCTCATGATTCCGGAAGTTCCTCGGCGGATGTCCATTCCGACTCGAGTCAGTCGATGGGTAAACAGAGACGTTCAACGATGAGGTACGATATTTTTATTTCAATCCAAGAATCTTGAAGTTCCACGAAGAGCCACAAAAGTAATGTTTGATTGTACAATTTTCAGGATCGTCAATCTGATGAAAGAGGTCGAGGGCCAGATGATGGAACACGGCGAGAAGTTGAATCGTATTCAACGGACTCTTGAACAACTTGCTGTGCGAAGAGTTCCACGAGATCACAATAACAATACAAACATGTTTAAGAATTTCATTGACACGGTTATTGTTATCGTTGTCGTATTTTTCGTACAATATGTCATGAAGATATGGAATCGCGAAACTCTCGGTGTCGGACCCAAGGAAACTTGGTGAGTTGCTGTTGTTTTTTTTTTTAAATCATATTTTGAGACTCCGATAAATTTTTGTACGTGTTACACTACTGGAGATAATTTTCCAGACATCACTTCAAAAAAGGTCTGGAACGTTTTGCCATTCCGCCGGAAGTCAACGTACACTAATTTAACAAACGGCATTTCAAGGGGGGAAGAATTCGGCTTCATTTTCTTTTGTTTAAATTATTTTTACAATTTGTTTTTAGATTTGAAATCTATTTTGAAAATAACTGTTTTTCGTCTTTTTTTCCCCTTTCTTCAGATGCACCCATCTTCTAGAGGAATTTTTTTAAATACATTTTTACGATTGGATTCATAAAGAGGAAAGTTTGAGGTTCAATTTCCTTTTTTTTTTAACTTTGAGCTTTTTTTCCCAAAGTTATTCGGTTTTCTGTGAAAAAAGAGGAAATTTGAAAAATCCCATATAACACAGAGGATTCATGAAGAACTTAAGGATAGCAAAAAGTTACGTCTGTTTTCGTTGAGTTCAGAGGAATTTGTTCAGATTTTTTTTCCAACATTTTTTTTTTCATTTTCACGGTCGGAGCTCAGATCATTCAATTACCATAACTCGAGAACTATGGGATTATTGATAAAATTTCACGAGGGGAAGATACTTTATTTTGCCATTTTCAGTACATTGGAATTTTTTTTTCACATTTTTTTCCCAATTTCTTTTTCTCCTAATTTCGGTCGGAAAAAATCTGAAAAAATTCCTCTGAATTCTCCTCTATGAGGAAATGTTAGCAAATTTTAGTAAATGTTAGCTGTCACAGTTTTGGCTTCCTTATAGAGGAAGCTTTGTAAATACGGAAAAATACACTGGAAACTATGTGCAAATTTCCGATTTGCAAGTTTTTTTTTACTACCTCTGGTTATCGGAGTAATAAAACGCCAGCTTTGTATCGTACAATTTTCGATCAAGCTTTTTTTGAAAATTTCAAAATTGCATAAAATTTGCACGTTTCAAGCGGTTTTTGCAAAATTGAATTCCAAGTAACTTTTCCATTAAACTACCATTATAGAAATTTTGAGCTTGATATAACGAAATATGTCCAAGTTAGAACGATCATGCGCTTTCCCAAAAAATTAAAAATTTTATAAATCACGAACCCCTCGAGCAATTTTCGCGAAATTCAATACCAATAATATTTTTCACTCAAACTATCGGTATAATTTTTTTTTAACCTGATATCGCAAAATTTGCGGATGCTAGAGCGATCAAACTTTTTCTTTGAAAATTTCAACATCGCAAAAAAATTTGCACGGTTCAAGCGATTTTTGCAAAATTAAATACCAAGTAACGTCTTTCATTAAACTACACTATAAAAATGTTGAGCGTGGTATCACGAAATATGTGCAAGCTAGAGCGATCACGCGCTTTTTGCAAAAAATTCAAAATTTTATAAATCACGAACCCCTTGAGCGATTTTCGCGAAATTCAATAGCAATAATCTTTAACACTCAAACTATCTGTATGATATTTTTCAACTCGGTATCGCAAAATTTGCGAACGCTAGAGCAACCACGCCCTTTTTTTGAAAATTTAAAAGTCGCATAAAATTCGCACACGTTAATGAATTTTTGCAAAATTCATAACAAACAAAGGGTCTGTGGAGCTCAGCTTATGTGCAAAATTTCGGCTCGCTACTCCAATGTGGTCTTGAGATACAGATGTTCGAATTTTTCGAGGCAGCGACACACACACATACATACATACATCCGGAATTTTTTTTTAAATATGATTTCTCGATGTTTTAGGACATTTTGAACATGAAAATCTCGAAAACAAAAATTTTACGAAAACAAAGCTTCCTCTATGAGGAAGCAAAACAGAATAACTTTGGGAAAAAAACCGCTCGAAGTTAAAAAAAAAAATGAAATTGAAGCTCGAACTTTCCGCTTTATGAATTCAATCGTAAAAATGTATTAAAAAAAATTTTCTAGAAGATGGGTGCACTTGAAGAGAGGGAAAAAGGCAAAAAACAGTTGTTTTCAAAAGTAGCGTCCAAATCTAAAAACAAATTGTAAAAATAATTTTAAAAACAGGAATTGAAGCCGAATTTTTCCCCTTTAAAATGTCGTTTGTTAAAGTAGTTTGCGTTGACTTCCGGCGAAATGGCAAAAAAACAAAACGTTCCAGACCTTTTTTGAAGTTTTGTCCGGAAACTTTTCTCCGGTAGTTTACACGTGATAACTCGAGATTAACCACAGTCATATAATTTCTGTAACGTTATTACAGATCTACGATGAAATGATAATTTTAATTGTGGGTAAACAAGCCAGACCCTATATTCCGGATGACGATCTGGAAGTTAATCGAGCTACGCAATATTATAGTCAAAACCGCATGAGTTACAAGCAAAAAAAAAAATACGAAATGGACTTGTAGAGATTGCAATAAGGTTTGGTCAAATTGTATCGGGGTGAAATGCGCACGAAACACGTTATTTGTAAGTCATCCTGTCGTTTTTTCGTTCGTTAGAATTGTTCATTAATTTCACGTTGGATTAATTCGTATTTTGCAATTGTAAATAGATATTATGATTCTTCGGCATCGAAGCAAAGAGACCAGGGGCGTGTACAAAGTCTTGTTTTTGTATGCGCAAACTATTTTTTTCCACGTTAATTTTCTCCAAAGTCATTAGGGAGAAATTTTACGACCAATCGTTTTTCAATTACATTTTTCTTATTGCGATGTAAATTGAATTTAGTGAGCGTAGAATTGTTCAAATATCGCAATTCGTTAAATATCACGTATTTCGTGCGTGTTCTTTGATCATTGCTAT
Organism: Alloplasta piceator; assembly: GCA_946863875.1. Lineage (NCBI taxonomy): Eukaryota > Metazoa > Arthropoda > Insecta > Hymenoptera > Ichneumonidae > Alloplasta > Alloplasta piceator. The sequence continues at coordinate 22,377,764 of OX333072.1, forward strand.
ACTTTCCGTGATATACACGAAGATAAAATTAATCCGTCTATCGATAATCAAGTACACTTTTTTTGTTGTTGGTCACGTTGATTAACTCACCGATTATTTGTCAAACTTTGCTAAGATCACACCCTACATCGGGGCTGCAGCTGCAGATAGTATTCCTAAGGATAGAGGATTTCTTATATTTGTAAATTGTGTGTTTATAATTATGTAGAGAGACATGGAAGAGAGCGTATTCCTTACAAGTTTATATATTTGTCCTTGGTACATAAATTATTCGTTGCGTATCTCTGTGAGGTTTTCAAGGTACAAGGTTAATCGCTTGTTAATCATGATCGAAAATGTTGTGGAATTGCTTTGTGCGTTTTTAGAGGAAGAAAAAAAATGTCCCATTATTATATTCGTCGCAATTGAAATTTTCCGGTTATTTCTCCACTGTAAAGAAAAATTATTGGCAAGAAGGGGGAGAAAGAAAATTATATTTCGAACACGGGGGAATTGTATGGTGCTGTTTGACGATATATATGTATAGATTATAGTAAAGAATAAGGTAGAACGTGCTTGCTAGACATGGTTCCTAAAAACGGAGAGGGTAAAAAATTTAAAAGGTTTCCACGTGACATCGTCAATGTTCCCATTATAATAGTGATGATCGAATTGAAAGTCCGAATGAAAAAAAAAAGTAATCTTTTTCTTCGAGTTGTTAAATATAGCGCAGATTGTTGGTTTGTTCCGAAAAGGGATTTTCCAATGTCATATAGTTGTAGTTATACATTTTATATTGCCCGGGGATGGGAGAAAAGAGGAAAAAAAAATTCCGCGAATATGTGATATTCTTTCTCGGTGTGTATGGGGCGTTCCATCCCAAATCGGACAGTTTGAAAAACTTTTTTTTTTATTTCCTCAATTTTTTTTATATTCTTCAGTAACCATCAAACGACCCTTCCTGTTAAATTTTGAGGATTTTTTTTTTACCCGTTCGAAAGATATTGAATTAACAAAAAAACCGCTCTTTTTTTGGTATTTTGGTCATAAATTCTTTAATAGTTGTCCAAATTAACATTTTTTTCAAAATTTTTGTTTTTTTTATGGCCTTTTCAGAAAAAAATACAACAAAAATATTCGACGCGTTTTTGAATGAGTTTTTTGAGTTTAAAACTTTAAATCGCGTTTTTAAAAGTGAGTGTCATTCTTGATTTTTTTTAATTTTTTTGTTTTAAACATCTATTTATTCAACAATTTTTAAGACTAGTCCGATCGTGGGATTTCAATAACTACTATTTTTTTTCGATTGTTGAAAATTAATTTTTTTTTTTTTTCATAAATTATTATGAATACCAATTTTTGTTACCGTCTAGTATTTTTTTAATCATTCTGAATTGATTTTTACACTTTTTCATTGTTAACAGATTTTCAAAATTAATAATTAATCGATGAGCAAATAACAGTTCAAGAATTGTATAAGTGGGCATTGAACCTAAATAGTCTACCGAATATTGCTGTTAAATTTTAACTTGAGAAACATTATTTAGATGCAAAAGAAAGATTTTATTTGCGATACAATACCGCGAAGTCGATCACAGGGGGACGGAAAAATTTCATTCAATTATTCCAATGAGCAACGGAAACGTATTGGCAAAGGAATAATCTATAATCTATAATCTATAATCTAATTCAGGAAATAATCGTATATGTAAGGTTTTCAAAAAAATACGTGAATAAATAAAAACTGTTGTTATTATTGTTCATCAACAGACAACGATTAATTATTAATTTTAAGAACCTGTTAACAATAAAAAAGTGTCAAAATAAATGCTAAATATTGAAAAAAATACTATACAGTAACAAAAATTGGTATTCACAATTTATTAAAAAAAAAATTAATTTTCAAAAATCGAAAAAAAAAAATAGTTATGGAAATCCCACGATCGGACTAGTCTTAAAAATTGTTGAATAGATAGATGTTTAAAGTAAAAAATTAAAAAAAAATCAAAAATGACACTCACTTTTAAAAACGCGATTTAAAGTTTAAAACTCAAAAAACTCATTCAAAAACTCGTCGAATATTTTTGTTGTATTTTTTCTGAAAAGGACATGAAAAAACAAAAATTTTGAAAAAAAATTTTTTTTTATTTGAATCATTATCACAGAAGTTATGTATGACCAAAATACCAAAAAAAGAGCGGTTTTTTTTGTTAATTTAATATCTTTTGAACGGGTAATCCAAAAAATCTCAAAATCCAACCAGAAGGGTCTTTTGATGGGTACTTGAAAATAAAAAAATTGAGAAAATACAAAAAAAAAAGTTTTTCAAACTATCCGATTTGGGATGGAACGCCCCATATACATAATATATATATGTGTGTGTGTGTAAATTAAGGGTGTATCGATAACTCCCAAACATGATTGTTATGTGCCATGCTTGATCCGTCTATACATGTTACGAGAAAACAAAAACAAAAAAGATGTACTTGAAGTTTCGAACGTTCAGTTGAATGGAAAATCGACAAATTTATTTGTTTAACAAAAAATTAGAAAAACTGGACAAATACTTGGTAAATAATAATTTTTTAAATTGAATAATGATTGAAGAATTATTTCCGAAGTGTCAAAGGGCCTTAAAACTGTCCTTTAAAGAATAAGTTATTCGATTTTCCGTTCATTTGAACGTTCAAAACTTCAAGTCCATAAAAAAAGAATGTGCACCACATCGATAATAACGCTTGATTGATTCTATGCACCACTAGCCAATAAAGGCCTGGTCTAGTCAAAACGGTTGTCTTGAGGGTTGGGGGAGGGGGATGACGAAAAGATTCAATCTTGAGGAGTTAATAACGGTGGAAGAACGTTGACGATCACGAGAAACGGCGATACGAAGTGTTTTTTCTTTTCTTTTTTTTTCTCGTATCGAACTCCGACGTCTAAAAATCAAGATTCCTCTTTTGACTACCTCAGCAAAATCACAATGAGCAAATTACACTGTACTTGTAAATAATTATTTTATCTGTAATCACTATGTATTTGAAACATATAGTGACTAATAATATGGGAATATATATTCGCGACGGTTTTTACGAAACCGGGCGCTGGAAAAATCAGAAGGACGAAGAAAGTTCGCGTTGTACGACGAAAAGAAAAAAAATATATATAAAGAGTAACGTATATGTATATAATATATACACTGTTAATGTACAATACATAAGTCGATTATAAGTGTACCAGAAAAATCCTACAGACTGTTTTGTGTATCGATCTAGCACGATTTACCATTTCGACGGACGTCCGGGACACCTTCGTACTACTTTAATACTGAATTTTTTTGAAAGAATCATATTTTATAATGATCGAGTATTCCCACTGACTCCAGTAACGTAACGTTGCTGATTCGATAACGAAAGTTATTGCCTATGGATACATTGGTTGATCGATCGATATCGAAAAAACGTAACTCACCTAACTCATTATACCGAAGGTCCGAGCTTATATGTATATATCCGATTCTGTCTTGATGCAAGTCTTGTTTCGAAAGTAATCTTTCACGCATGTGCAAACGCATTCTTCCTCTGGAAGGATAAAAGCATAGATTAGAAAAAACGAAGTTCTGCAGCTTGGCAGGGTTATCAGCGCTTCCGAGGGTCAAAAATAGTAGAATAGTCACTTACTTACCCAGAAATAGTGGGATAATAGTGACTCATTCGTCCAAATAGTGACATTTTCCAAACCAATTTAGGAACTTTTGTGAAAACTAGTAGTTTTTTTTTCAACATTTCAGAACTCATTTGCAGTATTGTCATGAGAAATTTGTTGGATATGAGAAGTAAATGAAGGACAAGACAAGACAAACTTGAACGTGACTTTTTTTTTCTTTTTCCTTCAAATTTGTCATTTTAGTGATACCGTATGAAAAATCCTTTTTTTTTAAAGAGGTGGTTCTACCCATCAATACGAACAACTTTTTCTACGGGGACTCCTCTGAAATAATGAAAAAAATTCAGCTATTCCATACATTTTGGATCGAGTAGGTATCATATTTAGTATGAAACAGCTGAAATTTTTTTCACGATTTCAGAGAAATCCCCATAGAAAAAGTTGTTCGTATTGATGGGTAGAACCACCTCTTTTAAAAAAAGGCATATCAAAACACGGTGTATTGAAATATATATTTTTGCAATGCCTGCCCCGAAAGTGCGATTTTCGATGGGTGTTTGACGTGCGGAAAGTGGCTAATTTCTCAACGATGCTTAACATTCCCGCACTTGTGCGGGAATGTCACAGATTCCCGAACTTGTGCGGGAATAACTCTATTTATAGCTCACTTTACCCCATTGATTTACGAAAAAAACGGATTTTATGACAGTTGATCGTTTTTTGTTCTACGATTTTAAACCGATTAAACAAACTTGAATGTAGCGGAATTCATGTGACACGTAACGTCAACTTATGACAGTCGCATTTTCTGAGAGAATACGGAATACAGAATGGATGAAGAAAACGAGCGCCCAAGAGCATCTGCACCCGTGGAACTGATTGAAGCCGCTATATCGGCCGAAGAGAAATTATTACCGAAGAAATCAAAAGACAAATATTTGAACATCTATGCAAAATTCATGGAATGGAGTGTCTAAAAAAATAAACTTACTGCTGGTTATATATATATACGAGTTCTTATTTGAATATGTCATTGGTTTTATTGAATCTCAAATCCCACTTTCGGGGCAGTCATTGCAAAAAATAATGTATGCTACATGTGCAAAAAAAACGAATTCCATCGCGCGTAAGTTGCCGCATTCGCCTCGACTTATGGTGCATTTCACACTCGTACTCGTGTGAAATACACCATAAGTCTTCGGCTCATGCGGCAATTTCACGCGCGATGGAATTCGTTGTTTTCTACACTTGTAGCAAAAATTACTATTTTTAGTTTTTCCTTGCTTTTTCTCATGAATACATTTTTTTTTTGACAAAAACTCTGCATGACTTGCAATCAGCGGTGAAGTTCCCATCGAAATAACGTTTGAAAACGATAGAAATAAAAAAAAAATTCACTAATTTTTGGGTGACTTTTCGGAAATCTCAAAATAGCGAAATTTCAATTGCTCATAACTTTTTAGTTCGGTTTGACCGATTCGAAAATTTCTTTTTCGTACTTAACGGTTGTTACTAAACTTAGAATGACGTTTGGTTAATTCCGAAAACTTGACGATTGTAGAAATCAGAGCACTTTGAAAATCGCCCAAAAAAATTAAAAGGGTCTTCAAAAATTTACAAAAATCGATGATCAAACTTTAAAAATCTGCCATAAATTGAAAAATTATCCGAATTGGATGAACCAAGCGGCATTTTGAAGCTTCAATGATCCCGAAAAGAATGAGTTTAAGTGGAAACGGGAATTCCATCTAGAAAAAAAAGCTGTAGCCATTTTAGTGAACAGATCCAATTTTGACCAAGAATTGAAAAAACAATTTTTTTTTTTTAACTTGATATCGATATATTTTTCCCCCCTGAGCACGAATTTACCAATCATTTTCCCAAAAAAACAAAATTTCTAAGAAATTTCATGGAAAACCTTTTTCGTTAAACTTTTGCCCCATTTTCGAAAACCTCAAACCGCGAAATTTCAAGTGTTCATAACTTTACTTCAGATTGGCCGATTCCCAAATTTCAGTGAGAACCACCTCTTTAAAAAAAAGGTATATCAAAAAGATCGCCGTCTATTGAAAGTGATTCCACGCGGGACAAATATGTCCCCTACGCGAGTTAACCGCAGTAAGTGAGTCGAGGTCTAACCGGCACCTCTATTCTAACCACTTCTGAGCTCCGAAATAGTGACAATAGTGACCAAATTTTGAAAATAGTGAGAAAAGTGACACGATTTCAAAATAGTGAAAAATAGTGACAATAGTGACTCACTGGCAACCCTCCAGCTTGCCAATTCGGAGCAGCAATTTTTCTTACCTGGAAATGTGTTTTCGATAATTAACATATCCGCAATATGTTTGGCGACGGTTTTGAACAACAAACGATTTCGTATGACCTTCTTGGAGTAATAGGGCATGAGATACTTGACGACCCAAGGTGCGATACGCTCTTTGCACGCGTTCAAATGTTCCTCAATGTAAATCGGTGATTCCGGCATCATTTCCTCCTCGTCCGTATCGCCGAAGAGTTCGATAAATTTTGCCCGAAGACGCCCGTGCTTGCGATAATTTCTCACAGACAATTCCATCATCTTGGCCTTAAGCTTTGTCACCTGATGCACTCGTTCGACGAACCATATATCTCGGACCTTGCGATTTTGTCGGTCCTCGGCGGTTTCCTCTAACGGCGGAGTATCGGGTTCGCCCATCGCTCGTTTCTTCATTTTTTTGTAATTACTGAAACTCAACTTTCGCTTATGCGACGTATTTTCCAAATGCTTCTCGGCATTATCATCGAGATTTTCCTCGGATTTTGTCGCTCGTTGAGACGGTTGCTGCGGCGGATCTTGCGGTGTTTCCTCCGGACACATTTTGCCGATTTCCGAATCGAGGTTCGCCTTTGTAACGCCCGAGTGTTTTTCAATCAGTGTCATTAGATCGCTGCTGTCGTCGCTCTCGCAGAACATATCTTCCAAATGTTGCATCAACGAATCCTGCGAACCCTCGTCCTCGTTGATCAAGGCTGATTTTACCATCGCGTCCTCCTTTCCAAAAATCTCTTGCATGTCATTGTACATCCGTTGATTTTCGACTTGGGGCGTCTCGCGAACCGCACTCGCTTCTGTAGTTTTTGCAGCCTGAGGTAACGCAGCGCCAGGAATTTTATGTCTTTTATCACCGTGAACGGGACTCTCTTTTGATTTTCCTTGCTTGACTCTGATCTTTGAAGTCTCGCGGCTCGGTTTGACGCGCTTTGGCTCTACGTCCATTGACAATTTCGGCGATAATCTCGCCTCTGTTTTCAACAAATCTGAGATTCTCTCATCGAGATTCTTATGCTGCTGTTCCTTTGGTTCGCTCTTCGTCACGATCTCGTCCACGCTCTTGCGCAGCTCTTTCTTCGTCTCGTCGCTGGCGATTATCGAATTTTCGTCGAAATTCGACGTTACAAATGCACTCTGAATATGAACATCTTTAGCTAAGTAAGAACTATCGGTAATCGAAGGATCTCGAGTTACATCCTCGTTTGTCTGCACGCCGACGTCCACTCTGTTTGGCGCAGCTTCCAAAAACAATGTCAACTTCTTGTGCACCTTGTTGCGCGACGTACTGCCTTTTATGTCCGAAATCTGGAGCAAACGGTATCGCGGAATAAAATTAGTACACATTCAGGAATGAAGTATACGCGTCATTCCCTATCAATTCAACAACATTTTATCGGTGACCCCCTTCGATTTTTTATTATTTTTTAATATGTTATTAAACATGCAAAATGAAGTATCCATTTGAATGTTTAGCTCTGTATCTTGAACCATACCAAAGTTATTGATTTTTCAAAAAATATTCTTAAAATAATCATAACTTCTACAATAACCAAGATATTCTGATTTGTTAGAAGGTAATTTTTGTTTGTTTTCCAATGTACTTTTTGAACAAAATATCGAAAATTAAGAAAAATTGTTTATAAATATTTTTTTAGCTGTTTTAAGCTAAAAAATTGAATTTTCTTTCAATAGGACCCCTTCGATTGAGAAAAAGAAATTATAAAATTTTATGTAAAAAAACAAAATTTTTTAGATTTTACCGAAGATGGGATTCAAATAACTTATTGTTAAAAAAAATTTCGATTCTTTTTTCGTAGTTTTGATCTTTTTTCCTTCTATGACTGCAATAGTTGATTTCAATTATGTTAAAATAAATTAATTAACTTCTCTCACATATTTCCTTTGTAAATTATAATAATTAACATTAAGAAATACAATGCAAGTACGTTTTGCACTTTATTTCATTTTTTGACATAAAAATTGTAATTCTTAATGTTAATTATTATAATTTACAAGGGAAATCTGTGAGAGAAGTTAAATTATTCATTTTAACATCGTTGAAATCAACTATTGTAGTCATAGAAGTAAAAAAATATCAAAATTACGAAAAAAAAATCGAATTTTTTTTTTTTTAATATGAAGTTATTTGAATCCCGCCTTCGGTAAAATCTCAAAAATTTTGTTTTTTACGTAGAATTTTATCATTTTTTTTGAAAAAAATCGAAGGGGTCCTATTGAAAGAAAATCATTTTTTTTTAGTTTAAAACAGCTGAAAAGAGATTAAATTGTTTTTTTCTTAATTTTCGATATTGTTTTTAAAAAGGAAATTAAAAAACAAAAAAATGACCTCTTAACAAGTTAGAATATCTTGGTTATTGTAGAAGTTATGATTAGTTTCAGAATATTTTTTTTTAAATCAATAACTTTGGGATAAGAGAGTTAAAAATTTACATGTATACTTCTTTTTGCACGTATAATAACATATTAAAAAATTAAAAAATAAGTCGTTGCATTGATAGGGAATGACACATATATTCGAGTGAATTTCACGAATATTACTCAATGAGAATTTTTACCATTTTCAGCATCGTTTGTCTGTAGAGAGAAGCCTCCAGAGAAGCTTTGACGGCGCACAGTTCCATTTGACCGGCAAATTTTTTCAATTCGAACTTTGATATTTCCTTTTTTTTTAAATCATGGCAGACATTGTAGTTACTTATCACAGATTTGTGCAGATATGAGAAGTAAACTCGACGCACCTGTACGGACAATAATTTTGTATGAAAATTTGCAAATGTATTCTACGGGATGCGATAAACTTTGAGTGGACGATAAATTACTAAAATTATAAAAATAACAATTATTTTATATCATCTAACCATCGATGTGAGGCGAAGAAATTCATCCTTCGGATCTGCGAGACCGGCACAATCTTTTTCGAGAATCGACGGTTGTGCCAATGATGAAACACTGTTTGCATCATTGTCATCATTTTCGTCCTCCTCCTCGTCGTCGTCTCCGTCGTCCTCATCCTCATCATCATTTTCATCGTCATCCTCATCGTCGTCAACGGAACACTCGTCCTTCTCTTGTTTCAGTGGAAACGGCGGAGGAGGGTCGAATGATTGTGCAGCAGTCATCGCGTCTGTCCGAATATCGTTTACGATTTGTAAATTAAATCCTGTTCATTAATTTCGTACACGATACGATGATTACTCGATCGCACTGAATCTCAATAATGCACTGACGATACTCATTAATTAAAACAATCAGAAGTATAATTGTTAGCCGCTAGTGTTTGGGGATGAATTTTAATAATTGTAATTGGGGTTATGTTTTTCGACTTAATAAGTAAACAACATAACACCGGCGCACTTGTGAACAGTATAATAATAATGGACCGCCGGGTGCCCCGGGTGGGCGTTCATTATTATTATTATTATTATTTTTATTTGTCAAGAATCGATTTCTCGAACGATTCGATGGATCGATATATAATTTCACGATAATTTAAAAAAAAAATCATCGTTGTTGTTTTTATGATTTTTGAATCATAACAAAATGGTTGTTTGTTACAAAATAGTAGATAAAATTGTTTTAAGAAGAGTTAATGCGTAAATGTAGTCGATCAGCTGGCGGGGTTCGCCAGTGCCATTTTGAAAAATGGCGTTGTTTACCGCCAACTTCCGTTACCACCGGAGTCATGCGCGCGCTCACTTTAAAAGCTACACGGTCTTATAATAAAAACCATCAAAGATTCGATATATTCGTTGATTAAAAGTTTTATTGATATCTTTTGCTGATGAATAAAATAGTCTTCATGTTTGTAATGCTATTTAATAATTTCTCGATGTCCTTTAACATAACATATGTCCTTATTTTGAACCCTGCTTTTTTTCATAATAACAGCAGACGTCTGTCGCGTCGTCGTCGTCGTCTCGTCGCCCTTTCAATGGAATCGAAGGTGTGCAAGTGAATCGTGCGGAAGAGTTTTTCTCCGTTTCTCACTTTGACAGGTGATTATTACGCGATCATTATCCCTTTTTTCTCATCTTCGTCTTCGTAATTCATGTAGCGTTACGATACAACTATCGAGCATTCAGGATTAGTGCATTACTGATATCAACATATGTTCGCAGCATGCTTACAATATTCGACAATCTAGGTTAGGGCTCCAATTTGCATGAGTGAGACAGTGAGACTTTAAGATTCAAAGAATTCTCTGACACACGCGTAACCTCTTATTTCATTGTATCGTTACCCATTCATAGTCTAAAGTCGAGGAAGAGATACATTTTTTTTATCAACTTCCAAAATTTAGGCTCGAGGAACCCGAAGCGCCGCAGTCATGCCACCGAAAAGGTCAATGGAGGAGACTGACAGGTTGACTCGCATTGCCATTGTGAATTCCGATAAATGCAAACCCAAAAGATGCAGGCAAGAGTGCAAACGCTCTTGTCCCGTAGTGAGAATGGGAAAGCTCTGTATAGAAGTAACGCCCAATAGCAAAATAGCATCCATCTCCGAAGAGCTGTGCATAGGATGCGGAATTTGCGTCAAGGTAAATATCGATTACGTCGAGTCAAAAAACGGTTTGCTACGACGTATACATTAGGCTGTTCGTTATTTACCAAGTTGGCTTTATTTTTTATAGCACCCCCAAATTTTTAGTTTATGAACTAACAAAAAATATCAGACCAAAAAAAGCCCTTAATATTCACATTAAACCTTGCCCCAAAGACGGTATATTTCCCGTTTAAATACATGGGATTTTTCCACGCTTTACATTTAATTTTTTTTCTCAGAAACAAGTAAATATATCGCAATGAGAGATACATATTTTGGTAGGAAATTGAACGCTCTACAAAAAAGGTCTCTTATGATTCTTCGATAAACTCACACCTTCAATAGTTATTCAAGGTTAAATTTGAACTTGGAAAATTTTTCAGATTTTCTTGCTTTGACCGCAAAATTATTATTATTTGGATAAAAATTAATTGTTTATTTTGAAAAATATCTGATTCTGACCGTACTATAATAAAAATTATTGAGAAATTTTGAAGAATGGAAAATAATGTGACTAACATTTCAGTACATTCCGTAGGAATTTTGAAACGTTTTCGAAATTATGAGGGGTTGTTCAGAATGATATGAATGAGTAAAAACGTTATTATTTGCAAAAATTCTCTATAAACAAGCTCTCTTATCAATTTACGATAATATTATTGATTCAAAAGTTATTCACGGTCAAAAGTAAGTTCGAAATCCTCGGATTTATCCTGAAAAATGTATGGGATCAAATAAAATTCTGAACATATTAATGTACACCATTTATGTTATTAAACTTTCTTTGGTTACATTTGGAGATTTTTTTTTTATACTCGCTTACAATTTGAATCACGTATTGTTTTTGATCTTTGTGTCTCGCTAGAATATTAATATATTCTTTGTTCAGTAGAACCAAATATATGTAATGTAATACAAAATTTTTCATTATTCAAATTTTTTATCATAATACAGTCCTATAAGTCCCCTAATCCTATAAGTTCAACTTTAACCCTGAATAACTTTTGAAGGAGTCAGGTTATCGAAAAATCATAAGAGACCTTTTTTGTAGAGCGTTCAATTTCCTACAAAAATAAGTATCTCTCATTGCTATATATTTCTTTGTTTCGAAGGAAAAAAATTAAATGTAAAGCGTGAAAAAATCCCATCTTATTTAAACGGGAAGTATATCGTCTTTGGGGCAAGGTTTAATGTGAATATGAAGGGCTTTTTTGGTCTGATATTTTTTGTTAGTTCCTAAACTAAAAATTTGGGAGGTGCTATAAAAAAACCCAACTTGGTAAATAACGGACAGCCGAATAAACTTTTTTGCTATTTTTGCTATTTCAGAAATGTCCGTTCGAAGCTATATCGATTATCAATCTTCCGAGTAACCTCGAGAAGGAAACTACTCACAGATACTCGAAAAATTCGTTCAAGCTTCATCGACTTCCCATTCCTCGTCCCGGCGAAGTTCTGGGACTCGTAGGTACCAATGGAATTGGCAAATCTACGGCTCTTAAAATTTTGGCTGGTAAACAAAAACCGAATTTGGGTCGTTTCACAGTGAGTAATAAAAACACATGTTCGGGGCAAGCGGATGTAATAATATTGAAATAATCGAATTATCGATTCGCGTTTCAGGATCCACCTGATTGGACGGAAATTCTGAGCCACTTCAGGGGTAGCGAATTGCAGAATTATTTTACAAAAATTCTGGAGGATGATTTGAAGGCTCTCATAAAGCCGCAGTACGTCGATCAAATTCCGAAAGCTGTCAAGGGCACCGTGCAACAGCTGTTGGACAAAAAGGATGAGTGCAATAAGCAGACTCAAATTTGCTCTATGCTCGGTAATAATAAAATGACAAAGGTCTTTGAACTATGAGACAAACGTTTTGGATAAAGTTCCGAAAAGCCCATACATCCGATTAATTTGAAACTCGGTATTCTCATGTCTTTCCACTCACTGATCATGAATATGATAGTTAAAATATGCGCAAATTTTATTTTCAATGTCAAAACTTTAAAAAAATTAATTTTTACGACGTTTTCCCATTTTAATTCCATATATGTTGATCTCAGAGAGAAATATTTCTTACAAAAGTTTTAGCCTATGAAAAAATGCATCTTTTTCGTTCTATACATTTTGCGTCTAAATTTTTTTTTTTAAGGATTAATAATTTTTTTAAGAAAAAAAGGAATTTAGCTACCTAAATTTAGTTATTTTTTTTTTAAGAAAAAAAGGAATTTAGCTACTTTTGGGTTTCTGTCGTTTTTTTGGGTTTGATAAAAAAAGAAATTATAAACTTTTTATACATTTTTTTTTTATTAAACCCAAAAAAACGACAGAAACTGCAACGGGGATATCTATTCTAGTAGCTAAATTAAATTTCTTTTTTTGTTTATCAAACCCAAAAAATACAGATTATTTTTTTGAAGATGCCATTTTTCCCGAAACAATAGTTTTAGACGAAAAATCTATAGAACAAAGAAGATGCATTTTTTTATAGGCTACAACTTTTGTAGAAGATACTTCTCTCTAAGACCAATACTGATGGAATTAAAATAGAAAAACATCGCAAAAATCAGTTTTTTTGAGTTTCAACATTGAAAATCAAATTTGCGTGTATTTTTAATATCATATTCGTGATCAGCGAGTCAAAATACATGAGAATATCAAGTTTCAAATTAATCGAAGGTATGGGCTTTTCAGAACTGCACCCAACGTCTTTATTAATATCACTAATATAATCATTATAAACATTGTCAGATTTGACCCACATCCGTGATCGTAGTATCGAGGCACTCTCAGGCGGTGAATTGCAACGTTTTGCTTGCGCCATGGTTTGCATTCAGGATGGTGACATTTTCATGTTCGACGAGCCATCCTCTTACTTGGATGTCAAGCAACGTCTCAATGCTGCCGTTACGATTCGTTCTCTCATACATCCGGACAAGTTTATCATCGTCGTCGAGCACGATTTGTCCGTTCTTGATTATCTCTCGGATTTCATTTGTTGTCTGTACGGCGTTCCCGGAGCTTACGGTGTCGTTACTATGCCATTCTCGGTGCGCGAGGGGATCAACATATTCCTCGACGGTTTCGTCCCAACGGAGAATCTTCGTTTTCGGGAAGAATCACTGGTCTTCAAAGTTGCCGAGAGCGCGACGGAGGAGGAAGTTAAACGTATGAATCACTACGAATATCCGTCAATGTCCAAGACAATGGGTTCGTTCTCGTTGAAAGTCGAGAGGGGACAGTTTACGGATTCGGAAATTCTCGTTTTGCTCGGCGAAAACGGTACCGGTAAAACAACATTTATCAGAATGTTGGCCGGTAATTTACCGCCCGACGATGGTTCCGGTGAGTTTGCTTTGCTTTCATTTAAGGCCCAATCTAGAGGACGAATAATTACGTATTTTTTATGAGTTCTGCCTTAAGTAAACAAAAAAATAGAATTAGCAATATTTATCTTGATTTATTGGTAAATTCATACTAAATTTATATTAAAAGGCCCTAGGGGTATAAGGATGGTGAATCTGCCCCCGAAAGGTTTTTAAATGATACTTGGAGCATAAGTAGGTACTAATAAAATAATAAGATCCTGAAAGTTTCAGATCCCTAACTCAATTAGTTATTGAGAAAAAGTGAAATATGTAAAAAGCAGAAAAAAATTTTTTTCTCAGGATTGACCAAACCGATTGATCTAAATTTTTTATATGTTTTGGGGGCTAATAATAGCTCCGAGAAAAAAACATGAGAGCTATATAGCTCTATAAAATCTTTGAAAAAAAAATATTTTTCTTCCATTTTCATTTTTAACCGTGATGCAATTTTGGCACAATCATAAAACAATTTTTTGTTCAAACCTTCTATATTTCACTATAACACTATGAATTTCTAAAAAATTAAAATCGGTACGCCATAGTAGAAAAAAATAAAAACCACTTTTTGGCTCAAATAATGAATTTATTTATATGTTTTGAGGTTTAATTTTTGGTATTTTAACGCATATTTACATAATTTGTATTTATTAAAAATAATATTTCACATTCAAAAGAAGAACAAAAATTAATAAACCCAACAGTTCACACTAATAAAATAATTTGTTAAAGATTGATAGATATACTGCAAAATACAATTATAACATAAAAAACAGTTTTTAATAAATAAATAATAAAAAGGCAAACAACTATCTCAAAATCAAAGATATATTTTTCAAAAATATTGCGGAATCACATTTCAGCTGTGAAAGTGCGTGCATATGGTCTTGGAACTATTGGACGTTGCTTCCATGTTGCCGCGATTATTTATTATTTGTCACACGGGAGATATTTGTCGGAAATTTCTACGCCTGCTGAAACATTGAGCAAATTATCTGATAGAAACAATGTTTCATCTGCGATTGAAAAATACAGTGACCAAGACTGATGAAATGTGATTCTGCAATATTTTTGAAAAATTTATAATTGAGGTATGTCTTCCTTTCTATTATTTATTTATAAAAAACTTTTTTTTATGTTGTCATTGTATTTTACAGTATATCTGCGCAGTCTTTAACAAATTCTTTTATTAGTGTGAACTGTTGGGCTTATTAATTTTTAAGAAAAAACAATAAATGAATCAAATTAAACTTACATTTTTTTGAAAGTTTACATTTGTTCAGAAAAAAAATGTTCTTGTCTTTCATCAATTCGATAATCTTCGGTTATCTCTATGTCTCAAGTCTATAAAAAATATATAAATAATCGAGTTCTATAATAAAATGTTGTTCCTAAAAATATTTCTTAAAATTACTATAAAATTGATTATTGATATTTACCTGGTTTAATTTTTGACTGTGGCAAAAAAAAATTTGTTATTTATTTATTTTGAATATGAAATATTATTTTTAATAAATACAAATTATGTAAATATGCGTTAAAATACCAAAAATTAAACCTTAAAACATATAAATAAATTCATTATTTGAGCCAAAAAGTGGTTCTTAATCTTTTCTACTATGGCGTACCGTTTTTTAAATTTTTAAAAATTCATTGTGTTATAGTGAAATATAGAAGGTTTGAAAAAAAAATTGTTTCATAATTGTGCCAAAATTGTATCACAGTGAAAAATTGAAAATGAATGAAAAATAATTTTTTTTCAAAGATATTATAGAGCTATTTAGCTCTCAATTTTTTTTCTCGGAGCTATTATCAGCCCCCAAAACATATAAAAAATGAAGTCCAATCGGTTTGGTCAATCCTGAGAACATTTTTTTTTCTGTTTTTTACATATTTCACTTTTTCTCAATAACCAATTGAGATAGGGATCTGAAACTTTCAGGATCTTATTATTTTTTTAGTACCTACTTATGCTCTAAGTATCAATTAAAAACCGTTCGGGGGCAGATTCACCATTATACCCCTAGGGCCTTTATTGAATAGCAGTCATATCTTCATAGCGAGTCACTGCAAAAGGGTAGAATTGAATACCCCCGTGCCGTTCTTAAAATCGCTTTAACAAATTGTGCTAAAACAATAAACATTTTCTTAATATTTCATAAGTAATAATTAACTGCATGAATTACGGAAAATAGAAAAAAATCAATGTCAAACGGGCAATTTTAACGTCGTTCATTATTGTTTCGTTTTCAGGCAACATTCCGATGCTCCACATTAGTTACAAGCCCCAAAAGATCAGTCCCAAGTCTCAGGGTATCGTTAGACAATTGTTGCACGAGAAAATTCGCGATGCCTACATTCACCCGCAGTTCATCACCGATGTGATGAAACCACTTAAAATCGACGATATCATGGATCAAGAGGTGCAAAATCTTTCCGGAGGAGAATTGCAACGTGTCGCAATGGCTCTGTGTCTCGGAAAGCCAGCCGATGTTTATCTCGTCGACGAGCCCTCCGCCTATCTCGACTCGGAACAGCGTTTAGTGGCGGCCAAAGTTATCAAGAGGTAAAACTTTTTTGTTTTTTTTAATTCTTTGATAATTTCACCTTATCTCGAGACATTTTTATATCTCCTTCATCGTTCGTATCGCAGATTTATTCTACACGCCAAGAAAACCGGTTTCGTCGTTGAGCACGATTTCATCATGGCGACTTATCTCGCCGATCGTGTAATCGTATTCTCCGGTGAACCGTCCCTCGACACGACGGCTCACAGTCCCCAATCTTTGTTGAACGGAATGAATCGATTTTTGGAACTATTGGGAATCACCTTCAGACGAGATCCGAACAATTTCAGGCCCCGAATCAATAAGAATCAATCGGTCAAGGTGAGATACACGTATAAAAAAAACCTGCAAGTTGGACATTTGCACATTGCTTCCTCATTTCTACGCATAGTTAACACAGCTTCGTTTATCTCAAAGTATGACGATCAAATTTGGCTTCCTCATAAAGGAAGCTCTGTTAACTATCGAAAAACATGAGTAATCAATGTGCAAAGTTTCCAAATTCTTTCAAATTTACTTCTTGCGAAATTTGATTTTTGCCAAATTCAATAGCGAAACAACCTTGATCACTATTTTGAATGTGTACAAAATTTCAGTACAATATCTCGCAGGTAGATAAAGTTACGGTATACTATTTTTCAAAAAAACCACAATTTCATATAATTTTAATCCCTCTATGGATTTTCGCCAAATTCAATAGCGTACAACCTTGATAGCTATACCAGTGCCTTACAAAGTTTCACTGCAATATCTTAAAAATTGTGCAAGCTAGAGCGTTTACGCTATTTTTCGAAAAATTCAAAATTTGATAAAAATTTCTCCAAAAATCACTGTTCATAAATTTAACACTACGATAGTAAAGTTAACAAAAACTTAATACACACAAATTATTTTCATTGAAAAATTAATCGACTTACCTTTGAGCAAAATACTACATGCTCCAAATTGTCGTAGAAACATACTAATTTGTAATGTAATATTCTCCACGACAAATTACTTTTTTTTTCAAATGTAATTTGTAATGGAGCACTCATTCATTACACGTTATTTCTTTTATTTGTAATGACACATGCAACCATTACACATTATTTTTATTATTTGTAATGGAACATGCAAACATTACACATTACTTTTTTTATTTGTAATGGCACACGCATCCATTACACATTACTATTTTCGTTTGTAATGGAACATTCATTCATTACACGTTACTTTTGTAATTTGTAATGGAAAACTTATCCAATTCATATTGTTTAAAGTAATGGGTAATGCATTAATTTTACATTACTATTTTTACAACTCTGACACACACACACACAGACAAATCCATCCTGAATTTTTTTCTAAATATGATTTCTCGATGTTTTGGGACATTTTGAATATATTGGCATAAAAATTTCGAAAAAAATTTCTTTCACGAAAGCAAAGCTTCCTTTATGAAAAAGCAATATTATCATATTATTATTATTATTATTATTATTATTATTATTATTAATATTATTTTTATCAAACAGGATCTGGATCAAAAACGTGCCGGACAATACTTTTTCCTTGAGGAATAGACGCGATCGTTCGACGTTGTCACTCACGCACCATCGAGATATTTACGAAAACATCTATACCGAGCAACGGGTTCCATACATCTTTACACGTCCGCGAACGATCTCGCGAGAGAAAACGATGAAAATCGATCAAGAACGGGACAGCGAGGGAGAGAGTGAGTCATATTTGAGTGAATTGGACACGAGGAGAAAAACTAAAAACATCGCTATAACGGCTGCTATTTAAATTCACGAATCGCGTGATTGGCATTGAACGATTATTATACCAGTAATATATTAAAAAAATGAAGTTGCGACATTGAAATTGACCGAATAATATTATACCTTGGATACACTTTGTACAAAACAATCTTCACGTAGAAAATTTTACTCACCGTCGAATCGATACTCAAGAATCATCGAGGTGCGCGAATTAAATACATTGATGTTTCACGAGTATCTCCATCTACGATATTCATCTGGATCGGCTCTTTGCGTGCCGATTTTTGCTACATATAATGCAAAGTATCGGCCAGATTGTACGGACGTGTAATGGGGAAGATTAAAAAAAAAAAAAACACTATTAAAAGGTACACGAGTATTTCTTCAAATTGTTTTTTGTATTTCCATCATCCAGTCGAACACGCAAGTACAATATAAGATAACGCGTAATAACGATTATCACGATTAATCGCTTTTTCACATTTTCAGACCATTCAGACACGTCGAAATGTGTCATCAAATATTACTTTCGAGGAAACAACAGTGGTCGAGAAATGATTCATCAACCAACGAGAAAACATCAACAAACGACGGATCGTCTTTTATTTCTACCTGAAACGAGTTCGGTTCGTTATTTATTCGTTTCAATTTTTTTTTCTCCGTTCTATCATCTTTCCATTATCCTCTCGTGACTTCGTTTCATGGAACTCCAGCGATGAGCTCAACACATCTTTTGGCGAGTTTATTCAGAAACTAACATCAATGAGAAATTTAAAATTTTCGTTTATGATACAAAATATGAGTTTCAAGAAATTATTTTTAAACAATGAGATGAGACACGTCGACGGTGTATGCTGCGGGTGAAAGTCGTATGTCTTCGGGTCGTGGCAATGACCTCTGTCGTATATCACTGTCGCCCGGCCACGCGCGTCCAGGACTTCTCGGTGTGAGACTCGATCGTGGCACCGAATCAACCGCTAAACTGACCGTTGCCGGATCGTTGAGACCGTTGCTCTGAATTCTTCGCTGCTGCGGAGTCACGGCGCGTGGCAATTTCTTGCGCTTCTGCAAAATTTCGTTGCGTTCCGTAAGATTGTTAAACGAAGAAAGTCAAAAAAATTAATAACTCCTCATAGTAACGGAAAATATTCTATTCAGGTATATTGGGCAAACAAGCTTATCGAGTCGGCTAATGTACAGCAAAAAGTCTCAAGCTCCGCTGCTGCAGAATTGCTCTATAATTAGCAGGGTTGGGCAATTTTGTAATTAAAATTAATCGATGATAAAATATCTTGAGCATTGTAATGAAATTTGAATTTTGATGATAACTATTTTCAGCGTTGTATTTAGTTCAGAATTCCGTTACAATGCGGGATGTAATTAGCATCAAAATCGAAATGATGCCCGAAAAAATTGTTGCTCAATATAATTTAATTACATTCATGTAATTTAATTATACAAATGTAATTCAATTATACCGTAGCAATTAATTGACGATATTGTATTTAAATTACGAGGATGTAATTGAATTATGTGAATTGTAATATTTTTGGGTTTCAATAATTTCATAAACGTTTGTGCTAAAAAATATTCCATTACCAGTATTTGTATACACTGTGTTTATATGTATGAGGTACTCCACGTCAAGTTGACCACCCCATTTTTTGAAATCGCCAAAAATCGCATACAAATTTTTAGAAAATAGTTGAGACTATCAAGAAAATTCGTGATTTTTTCAGATTTTTAAATTACAATTTTTACCCGGAAAAAATACAACAATTTTTTTGTCCCACTTTGTAACTCGAAAATTATTCATCGTACGAAAAAAAAAGTAGAACATAAAGTTTAGGATTTTCAACGTGCTTTTCACTGAAATTTTTTACAAACTCCTCCGAAAGCTTTATATGCTATTTTCGGAGCAAATAATGTTTTGATTTTTTTTCCCTCAGAATTAACATCTTCGATTCGTCTGTAGTTTTAACAATTTTTTACTTGATATATTTACAGACTATACAAAAATTGGCGTAGTGGAGAATCCATTATTTCAAATGCATTTTTATTGATACAATCTATCATTATAGAGTGATTTAACGAAATAGTGTAGATATTGATGTTTTATCATTATAATCGTAGACAGGGAAAAATAATAAAATAATCTCGTTTTGATACTGCGAAGACGATTCCAGGAACAAAGCAGTATCATTGCTTCATTCCCAAAAATCATGCCCAAATCGAACTAAAAAAGTACTCATTGCCCTTTAGAAACGTCGGTGTATCCAAAGAGGGTAAATTAATTCTTTTTTGCAATCGAGAGACGTGAGTACCCTTTGACTTTAATTGGAATAGACTTTGAATGTACAAAAAGATCTTTAAAACAATAAAAATGAAAAAGTTAAAAAAGTACAACAAATAAACAAAAATGCGGGCTTCAGAAAATATCTATAGATAGTCTCAACCCTGTTAATGCACAGAGAAATTTGTGTATTCGTTTGGGATGAAAAACGCATGGGAAGGAATGGTTTCTCCATTAACAATAAGCCAATTTTTGTGTAGTCTGTAAATATATCAAGTAAAAAACTGTTGAAACTACAGACAAATCGAATATGTTAATTCTGAGAAAAAAATATCAAAATATTATTTGCTCCGAAAATGACATATAGCTTTTGGAGGAGTTTGTAAAAAATTTCAGTGAAAAGTACGTTGAAAATCCTAAATTTCATGTTGTACTTTTTTTTCGTACGATAAATCATTTTCGAGTTACGAAATGGAACAAGAAAATTTTTTGTATTTTTTTCCGGCTAAAACATCCAATATAAAAATCTGAAAAAATCACGAATTTTCTTAACAGTTAGAACTATTTTATAAAAATTTGTATGCGATTTTTGGTGATTTCTAAAAATGGGGTGGCCGACTTGACGTGGAATGCCTCATATATATAACCAATGTTGCCACATTGGGTTCATTTGTTTCACACAAATAGCTTGAAGGATAATGATTTTTGTATGCAATTTTCAAATCAACCGAATCAAACGCAAAATAATTAGCTGAACAATAACCAAGAAAAATGAGTTGAAACATGCACATTGTTTATTGGAAATAATGAAGTGATAGCTTTAGGTTATACAAATTTTACGATATCGGGCTACATTTTTTTTACACAGATAATTAAAAACTTCTATGTTAGGCGAACTCATCAAGAGGATATAAATAAAGTTTAAAAAAATCATGACTCGATTACTATACCGATGTCATTTTTAATTAAAACTTTTGCGTCCTCATAATTTTTTAAACTCGTATCATGGTTCTGCCTTTATGTATGAAGTGCCAAAAAGATGACCTTTGTTTTAGAAAGAGTTCAAAAATCATAAAAACTAAAGTAATTTAGTGAAGTAAATGGACAATAATTGGCCAATTATTTTGCTGAATTAAATTAGTTTTGAAGATGTAACGTGTCATAGTAAACCATCCTCAGAGTGTAGCATTGAATTTTTTGAAGCGTTTCTGTATTTTTAAATACATCAAGTTTTTCGAGCATCAATTATAGGTAATTGAATTACTTTGAGCATCAATTACAAGTAATCGTAAGATATGCTTCTGAATTACATGTAATTAAAATGCATTCGGTGAAGGATGACCGAAATAATTAGCAATTGAATCCAATTCAATTACATGGTTCAAAATGATATGTAATTAAATATGTAATTCAATTGAAAATGCAATTGATGCTGCCCAACTCTGATAATTAGTAGCTAGTATACTTTGTATAAATCGATTTCAATGCAAATGAGAGCTACGTCTAGAGGAAATAGATGATAATCGTTATGTACAAGTTAATCTTTACGATGACTTACTCCTCGAACGATTCATGCTACTCAATTAATTCATCTTTCTAAATAGCAGATATTAGTGCTAATTAGTGAGTGAGCTATTTCAATGAATTTATAATACAAGCTGCTGTGACGCATAACACGATCGTGTGTCCTCTTGCACGTCTATAATTTGGTGCTTTTTAGTAGAAAAATAGATAGAGAGATAAATAGAGATGTAAATAAACCAGTGCAGATAAGTCTTCTTCGGTACCTCATCCGCCTGGTCGCCAAAAAGTCAAAATCGTGATTTCTTAATCACGCATTGAAGAGCGAGAGAAAGTGACAGAGAGATGGGGAAAACGAAGAAATAACGGAACGTTTTTTGGACGATTTTTGAAGAAGATTGATTTTTACCTCCACGAGACTTCTCCACTTGTCCGCTGCGTGTCTAGCCAATTCGAGCTTCTTCTGTTTTCGAATCTGATGCTTTTTGTAGGCCATCTCTATTATTATCAACACGACACCGCCGATTATTCCCGCACCCACGAGGATAAATACACCCGCCATGTTCTTCAATCCCAGAGTATTCGGTGTCTTCTCGAATTGCTCGCACTGTTGCACGTCCCCATGCAGTATCCAGCGATTGTCGAGTCTCTCCATAAAACCGCCTGTATCACCAAATTCAATCAATGATACGCTTTTTTTTTTCATTTTGTGATTTCAGGTTAAAATGTTCTAACCCTCGTGAAAGTCGAGTATGGCGAGGGTTACAGCGTCCGCCCAAGGTGAACCTTTTTGCAATCCAATGCCGTAACCGGATCTTCCGAATAATTCACCGGCAGTTACCAATTCGCAATCTTGAGCTGCTTCGAATTCCAAACGCGAACTGTCCCAGATGAAAGCCATGAGCTTTCTGCAATCAGTAATCATATACTTTCATTATTGGTTCTGCTGTTTGATGAAGAAAAACAGTGTCGACTTTGAGCAAACTTTCGAAATTTCAGGGTTTACATTTTTTACAATTGTAACATGTTCATTTCTCCGTTTCAAAGTTTACTTTTCAAAAGCCAGAAACAAAAACGTAGGCGGAATCTTGACCAATTCTTGTAATTAAACACATTTTTTAAATTCAATTAAATTGTTTTTCAAAAGGGAAACAGAAAACACACAGGAGGAAACTTGCCCAATTTTGACATCCTGTATAGCATCTTCGGCAGTGTCGTAATTGTTCGCTTCCATTGTTCGATACATATTGGATAATTCGACCTGTCTTCTAAAGTACATGTCGACGGCTGATCCTTTCACGGTGGCGCATGTTAAATTCTCCATTGTATTTCTCAGCTGCACATCGACGGATACCGAATGAATTTTGAAAATCGCAAAATTGAAGGTTCTAATGCAATCTGTATATGTGTCATTCCCTATCAATTCAATGAAGTTTTGTCGGTGGAGCCTTCGATTAAATTTTTTTTTAATATGTTATTATACATGCAAAAAGAAGTATCCACGTAAATTTTTAGCTCTCTACCTTAAACCATACCGAGGTTAATGATGTTTCGAAAAATATTCTTAAAATAATCCTAAGTTTTACAATAACCAAGATATTCTAATTTGTTAGGTCATTTTTTGTTTTTTAATGTACTTTTTAAAAAAAATATCGAAAATTAAGGAAATTTTTTTTAAAATGTTTCTTTAGCTGTTTTAACTAAAAATTGGATTTTCGTTCAATGGGACCCCTTCGATTGAAAAAAAAAAATTATAAAATTCTTCGTAAAAAAACAAAATTTTTGAGATTTTACCGAAGATGGGATTCAAATAACTTCTTATTTTTAAAAAATCGATTTTTTTTCTCGTAATTTTGATCTTTTTTCCTTCTATGACTACAATAGTTGATTTCAATAATGTCAAAATAAATAATTTAACTGCTCTCACATATTTCCTTTGTAAATTGTAATATCTGACATTAAGAATTACAATTCAAGTATGTTTTGTACTTTATTCAATTTTTTTACATAAAAATTGTAATTCTTAATGTTAATTATTATAATTTACAAAAGGAAATGTGTGAGAGAAGTTAAATTATTTATTTCAATCAACTATTGTAGTCATAGAAGGAAAAAAGATCGAAATTACGAAAAAAAATAAAATAAAATAAAAAAAGTTTTAATAAGAAGTTATTTGAATCCCACCTTCCGTAAAATCTCAACAATTTTGTTCTTTTACGTAGAATTTTATAATTTTTTTGAAAAAAATTGAAGGCGTCCCATTGAAAGAAAATCAAATTTTTCAGCTTAAAACGGCCAAACAGACATTAAACAATTTTTTATCTTAATTTTAGATATTTTTTTAAAAAAGTACATTGAAAAACAAAAAATGACCTCTCAGCAAGTTAGAATATCTTGGTTATTTTAGAAATTTTGATTATTTTTTCGAAAATCAATAACTTTGGGAAAAAGAGCTAGAAATTTACATGGATACTTCTTTTTGCTTGTGTAATAACATATTAAAAAATTTTAAAAATCGAAGGAGGTCACCGACAAAACTCCGTTGAATTGATATGGAATGGCTCATATATTAAATGTCCACAGGGATCAATGACTCACCCGAGCATCGTTGATGCCGGTCAATTTCGTCTTGGGCCGTTCGAGCACGAGGAAAGCAGCAAGATTGGCAGTGTACGAAGCGACGATGATCATGGCAAAACCGGCCCAAACCATACCGAGTACTCGCGCCGAAAAACTTCGTGGTGTACCTGCATTTTTCGTTGAAACAACAAAGAATAGATGAGTCGATCAATTTTGCAAACAATGGTGTGATGGGAAAAAAACGAAGAAGAAGAGAGGTGCGGTGCCCGACCTTCGCCGATACCGCTGTTGAGAAGTACTCCCCAGGCGAACCAAATCGCACTGGACAAGTTAAGAGCGTCTTCCTCGGTGCCGTCAGTGTTGGCTAGCTTGAACCTCCCGAAGGGTGAAAACCGGTCGAGGAGGTACAGAACTAGTGCCACTACGTGCACCGACACCATCACCAGGATCCATAGAGTATTGCTGAATGGTTGCAAGAAAGATACCAACGTCGATGACCTCGATGGCTAAAATTAAACGAAAAAAAACATTTTTTTTCGACGAATATGGAAAATATCAGACGGAAAAGAACGTCGTATAGCTAAAGCTGCCTCCTTAACGCGTCGAGGAGTAAGAACCAAAAACGAAAATAACACTAAATCAGGGTTGCAAGTAATGCATTACTTTTTTGTAATGCATTGCCATTTTCATTACTCATTACAATGTAGTGTGTAGTGGAAAAAATTTCCATTACCCATTAAAATGTAGCGTGTAATGGAAAAAATGTCCATTACCCATTAAAATGTAGTGTGTAATGGAAAAAAATTTAATTACCCATTACAATGTAGTGTGTAATGGAAAAAATTTCCATCACCCATTAAAATGTAGTGTGTAATGGAAAAAAATTTCACTACCCACTACAATGTAGTGTGTAATGGAAAAAATTTCCATCACCCATTAAAATGTTATGTGTAATGGACAAAACTGTGATTGCAATTTTGAGACTGGAAAAATTTAGATGAATAAATTATTGCAACTTTGCATTACATTTTATTGACTTAGGATTTTGTACTTTGATTGCAATTTTGGGAATGGAACAATATAGATGAATAAATTATTGCGATTTTGCATTACATTTTATTGACTTAGGACTTAGATTTTTAAGTACCTTAAATTCTAAAAATCTAAGTCCTAAATCAATAAAATGTAATGCAAGATTGCAATAATTTATTCATCTATATTTTTCCATTCGCAAAATTGCAATCAAAGTTTTGTCTATTACACACTACATTGTAATGGGTCATGAAATTTTCTTCGATTACACATTACATTATAATGGGTAATTTAAATTTTTTCCATTACACACTACATTGTAATCGGTAATGAAAATTTGTTCCATTCCACACTACATTTTAATGGGTAATGGAATTTTTTCCATTAGACACTACATTGTAATGGGTAATGGAAATTTTTTCCATTACACTCTACATTTTAATGGGTAATGGAAATTTTTTCCATCACATACTACATTGTAATGGGTAATGAAAATGTTTTCTATTGCACACTACATTTTAATGGGTAATGGATTTTGTTTTCATTACACAGTACATTGTAATGGGTAATGAAAATTTTTCCCATTTCACACTACATTTTAATGGGTAATGGAAATTTTTTCCACTACACACTACATTGTAATGGGTAATGAAAATTTTTCTCATTACAAACTACATTTTAATGGGTCATGGAAATTTTTTCCATTACATACTCCATTGTAATGGGCAACGGACATTTTTTCCATTACACACTACATTTTAATGGGTAATGGCAATTTTTTCCATTACACACTACCTTGTAATGGGTAATGAAAATTGTTTCCATTACACACTACATTTTCATTAGTAATGGAATTTTTTTCCATTACACACTACATTGTAATGGGTAATGAAAATTTTTCTCATTACAAACTACATTTTAATGGGTCATGGAAATTGTTTCCATTACACACTACATTTTCATTAGTAATGGAATTTTTTTCCATTACACACTACATTGTAATGGGTAATGAACATTTTTTCCATTACGCACTACATTTTAATGGGTAATGTAAATTTTTTCCACTACACACTACATTGTAATGAGTAATGGAAATTTTTTTCATTACACCTTCTAAAAGTAATGAATATAATGCATTACTTTTACATTACAAATTTTGCAACCCTGCTCTAAATCAAGTGGAGACACCATACTTTCTTCTCGAGGATGGTGATGCCCTGATACTTGAAAGGTTTGCTGAACTCTATGAATTCTGCACGCTCGGGATTGATCGTCAATGGTGCGACAATCATGTCGGCACGTTCGTTGACCAATTCACCAATGAGACCGGTCCACTCTTTTTTTCCGCCTGCTTCGTGACGAAACAAAAAAAAACAACAAAAGAGCAATTAATAATGTCTGGAAAACGTTTGTTTACAATGAGTTGTATCTCGGTTCAAATCAGTGTTCTCTCACTCGAACTGTTTTTGATCATGTAACTGCCAAATTGACCGTCCGGGGACAGAGCCACGCTGTACGTGAAGTTTATCGTCTTGGATAGTTCCTGCAGCAAATCGATGCAGTAGCCTTTGCAGCAATGCGTGATGATTCCTGATCGAAGAAGTTAAGGTTGTTTAGAAGCAAATCACGTTTAATGAGAAAATTCTGAAAATTTGGTATGTTTTTCAATGAAGTATTTAAGAGGTCGTATAAAAATTTCACGATGATTTGGGAGCTCGTTATCGAATAATTAAGATTAACAAATTAAATAAAATTAAATGTAGTCTTATGGAAACTGATATAACTTTGCGATACATTTTTTTTTTTGACCTCTCAATTTTTTAATATCCACAATATACTGAAAGCAACGGAAAGAAAACGAAGTTTATTGATAAATATTTTTTTTATCTGTTTAGAA
Source organism: Alloplasta piceator (assembly GCA_946863875.1). Lineage (NCBI taxonomy): Eukaryota > Metazoa > Arthropoda > Insecta > Hymenoptera > Ichneumonidae > Alloplasta > Alloplasta piceator. Next base: position 22,405,304 of record OX333072.1, read on the forward strand.
AATTATTTTTAACAAAACGTTAATTTCTTAATAACGATCGACGGAGGAGGAAGAAGAGAGAAATCAACTATTTTCACCCACCCTCGCGTTCGGTACTGTTGAAATGAGGACAAGGTATCTCGTCCTGAAGACAAGATTCACCGTCCGTACGACGCACATAAACGAATGGTTTCTCCTCGATCGTCAGGACTTTGAGATGCGTCGGTATCATAAAACCCTCGGGTTTTGTCTTCAAACGACCCGGCCACATTATACTCGTTTCGTTCACCGCGAGTCTCATTTTACCGGCATTCTGCGTCAATGTGAAATAATACAAGCAACGAAAAATTATTATTAATAATTATCCAGATCGCGAACGGTACGAAAAAGAGGGAAAAAAACGTTTCTGCATGTGGGTCATTCCATGTCAATTGACCAAGGTTGGAATCGACCCCTTTCAATTTCGATGAAATTTGGTCAAAAGTTTTTGTTTTTAATAAAACACAGTTCTACCGAAGGAAAAAAATTTTAAATTTTTTTTGGAAAGTTATGCAAAATTCAAAATTTCACAATTTTTCAAACCTTTCAAGTTTAGTTTTTAAATATCTCGAAAACTATTATAGTTACGAAAAATTGTTCTTAATTCGTCTTAAAAAGTGTACTTGGGGCTACGAAAAAAAAAAATATTCCGAAATTTTTTTTTTTAAACGATGAATTTGGAGAATTTTGAATTTTCAAAAATCGTGAAAATCCAAGTTCAACATTCAATTTTTGGTTCAATTTTTTAAACATAATACCTTGTACTGATCTTAAAAGGTCCTGAAATTTTCAGAAAGGTGTTTTTTGTTTTTTTTTTTAAATATGAATTTTCGAATTTCTAAAAATCGTGCAAATCCACGATCAACTTAAAATTTTTTGTTACATTTTTTTTAATACAATACTTGCACTGATACTTGCAAAGATCCTGAAATTTTTAAGATGGTTTTTGTTTCAAAAATATAAATTTTCGAATTTTGGTAAAAAAAAAATTTGTTTCACCTTTCAGTTAAGTAAAGTTGAGCGATCACGTAGTTTTGTAATTTTGAGCAGTAAAAAAAAGTAAAAGTAACAGCATTTTGGTAAAAAAAATCCTTTTTTCACCAAAAATAAAAAATGTATATTTTTGAAACAACAAAACACCATCCTGAAACTTTCAGGATCTTTTAAGATCAGTACAAAGTATTATACGGGGTGGCCCACGAATGAAGGTCAATACCGTGAGGATAGATTCGTGACGTAATATCGAGTAGAAAAGTCCTTTGCCATTTTTCGATATTTTGAACCCCTGCGTTGTTATTAATTAATTGAATTAATAAAAATTCAGAGGTTTAAAATATCAAAAAATGACAAAAGGCTTTTCTACTCCATATTGCGTTAATAATTAATTAAATAAAAACCAATTTTAGGGTTCAAAATATCAAAAAATGGCAAAGGACTTTTCTACTCGATATTACGTCACGAATCTACCCTCACAGTATTGAGCTTCATTCATGTGGCACACAGTATAAAAAAAAAATTAATGTTGATCGTGGATTTACACGATTTTTAAAAATTCAAAAATTCATATTCATATTATAAAAAACAAAAAACACCTTTCTGAAAATTTCAGGATCTTTTAAGATCAGTACAAGGTATTATATAAAAAAAAAATTGAATAAAATATTTAATGTTGATTGTGGATTTACACGATTTTTAAAAATTCAAAATTCTCCAAATTCATCATTTTTAAAAATTTTGTTTCGAAATATTTTTTTTTTTTCGTTGCCCCAAGTATACTCTTTGAGACGAATTCAGAACAATTTTTCGTAACTATAATAGTTTTCGAGATATTTGAAAAATAAACATGAAAGATTTTAAAAATTGTGAAATTTTGAATTTTGGATAACTGTCGAAAAAAAAAATTTAATTTTTTTCCTTTGGTAGAACTTCGTTTTGTTAAAAACGAAAACTTCTGACCAAATTTCATCGAAATTGAAAGGGGTCGCTTCCAACTCTTGGTCGATTTGTCATGGAATGACCCATGTATGATTTTATACGGAAATGTAGAAAGTACCGTACTAATTGTTTATCGATATTCTACACGGCGTTATTTTGTTACTCACTTCCGAATAGATGTAGCGTCCGACGGACTCTTTTTCTCCGCGTTCCTTTATATTTACAATATTGTATTCGGCAAAGATGCGATCGCCGTTGTCGTCGAACGCGACACGGCCGGTCGCACCTTTCTCGAGGACCTGTTCGCGAATGTACTTGAACAGTCTCTTTCCGGTTTCCCATATCGAGCCAGAATTGTCACAGTCCTTCGGCGCTTTTGTGATGTCCTCGGTCTTGTTCATGGCGCGAAGAGCCGAGACCAAGACGTATCTTTGAAAAAAATAATGTTGCAAAATTAGGGGTTGCAAACCGGGATCCCGAATCACAAAAATGATGCCAGACCGAAAAGAAGCATTCTTGATACCGGGATTGACATGATGGAAACAGAGATTCTCGGTATTTTCGGTAGTGAAACTCATAACTGATTTGACGATGAAAATTATTTAGAGTTCAAGTCAGAGTTTAAATTATATGTGGTTGAAATAGAGTTAGTCGGGAGTCAGAAATTTATAAGTTGGCAGTGAGAATTTTATGTTTAGGCTTATCCAAATTTGATTTTTAGGATAAGTACCATTCTTATTTCAGAGAGATATTTATATTTTTGTTCACGGTAACTCGGCTGTGTGTGAGTTCTTTAAGTTTCGTTCAATTTACATTTCATTTAAGTTTTATGTTTAAAAGAAGTAAAATGACAGTTGTAATTTTTTGTTTTCAATAACTCAAGAGTCTTCTATGTTATGTTTAATTTATAGCTGATTCAAACGTTATTTTCATGATAAGAACTATACTTCTTTTAGTGAGACATTTATATTTTTCTTTACGATTCGGCGGTGAGTTCTTTATGTTTTGATTTTAAGGCTGATTCAAATTTTATTTCTAGAACACGAACTACTCAAATAGTAAGTTTTTGTTTATGATAACTGAGGATTGAGTCCCTTTCATTTTGTTTAATAACGTTGATCAAAGTTCCATTTTTACTACTGTACAACTTAAACTCAGATTCGTATGTAAGTTTAAGGCTCATAATAGTTTGTGAAAAATATGAACTTGGTCTAAATGAAACTGAATTCAACCAAAAAGATATATGTGGGGCATTCCATCCCAAATCGGACAGTTTGAAAAACTTTTTTTTTTTATTTCCTCAATTTTTTTATATTTTAGAGTACCTATCAAAAGACCCTTCCTGTTAAGTTTTGAGATTTTTTTGATTACCCGTTCAAAAGATATTAAATTAACAAAAAAACCGCTCTTTTTTTGGTATTTTGGTCATAACTTCTTTAATAACGGTCCAAATTGAAAGTTTTTTTTTCAAAATTTTTGTTTTTTTTGTGACTTTTCAGAAAAAAATACAACAAAAATATTCGACGTGTTTTAGAATGAGTTTTTTTGATTTTTTTTTTTAATTTTTTGTTTCAAACATCTATCTATTCAACAATTTTTAAGACTAGTCCAATAGTAGTAGTTTGAAAATTAAAATTTTCAAAAATCGAGAAAAAAATAGTAGTTATTGAGATCCCACGATCGGACTAGTCTTAAAAATTGTTGAATAGATAGATGTTTGAAACAAAAAATAAAAAAAAAAAATGACATTCACTTTCAAAAACGCGATTTAACGTTTAAAACTCAAAAAACTGATTCAAAAACATGTCGAATATTTTTGTTGTATTTTTTTCTGAAAAGGCCATAAAGAAACAAAAATTTTGAAAAAAAAACTTTCAATTTGGACCATTATTGAAGAAGTTATGACCAAAATACAAAAAAAAAGAGCGGTTTTTTTGTTAATTTAATATCTTTTGAACGGGTAATCAAAAAAATCTCAAAATTTAACAGGAAGGGTCTTTTGATGGGTAGTCAAAAATATAAAAAAATTGAGGAAATAAAAAAAAAAGTTTTTCAAACTGTCCGATTTGGGATGGAATGCCCCATACATTTCCATATGAAAAAGGCTGATAATATAAAACTCAATCAATGTTAAATGATAATGATACTCAATTATATGATAAGTATCGATTGTATTTCATAAGCATAAATATGATGTTTTTACATACTTTTTAATTATATTTCTCCAATTATCGAAAATACCGAAAATAGAAATGAATTCATAAAAAGCTAATCCCGATAATACCGGTTTTGGAAGAAGGGTCCGGTATTGCGACCTCCAGGCAAAATAATTGTAAATCGTGTCGCAGGAAGCGGGAAAAATCGAAGGAAAGTACGAACTCACAGACTATCGCGGATGTGAGCTTTCTCTTCGGTCGCGTTTATCAACTTCAAGCCAAGAAGTCCTTCCGGTGCGTTTTTCGCCTCGAGTCCTTGTTCCGTTACGATCCAAACGTAACCGGCGCCGGTCATGTTCAGAGCAGCTGCGTCTCTGAATATCACTGTGGCATCCGTTTTTCTAAATTTCAAAACCAAATATGTATCGCGACGATTAATTGACTGTTTGTTATTTTTTCGTGTTTGCATTTCGATAAAAAATAATGCGCAATCCAAGAAAATATGTGTACTCACGAGGCATACATTAGGCAAACTCGTGCTTGAGCATTCTTCATGTCCATCAATTGTTCGGTAAAGTTTTCGAGACCTGGCTCAAACTCTATCACAGATTCTACCTGTTTTAATTTTTTTTTGCCAAAGGATAAATTTATTAGTAATCGCGATCTTGAATCGGCGTTGCCTGCTCTGTTACGGTTAATTTAACGTTTTACACAAAACTGGCGAGTTCATTGAAGCGATTCTTCAATTATTTCTTACTTTATAATATCAACAATAATAATAATAACAACAATATTAATTAACGTACGTTATTTTGAAGGTACACACAGCATTGCATGCACTACCAATGCAAAGGATCACATTATTCGTACAGAGTAATTACATATATGAGAATTAACTACAAGTATACTAAAACAGAAGTATACATTTTTTTTAGATGCTTTTTTTCCACAAGGAAAGTTCGAGAAGGAACTTTGCTTGTTTCGTGTGCTTTTTTTTTTTAGAAAAAGATCTTTTATAAATCGGCCAGGATTCGCAGGATAACGTAATGTCGATAATCCCGGCCGAAATGCGATATTAAACCGATTTATATCATGTAACGTTTAGATGAGAACGACGTTCATACTTACCGCCGTGTTATATACGTTGTTAAATTATTCGATAGATTTAGAAATTTTAATTATCGTATATATATATATATATATATAATATGTAGACATATCGGACTGCAAAGACAATGACAACGACGAGAGTCTGAGGATTCTATTTTTTTTTTTCGTTTTACACACAAATTCTTCGCAAGTGGATTATTCCGCCTTTGGCAGATTTACCGGGATGAATTTGCGAGCAAGAAGAAAGAAAGAAATTTCCATCTTCGGACTTTTCATCGTGCCATCAGCATCACTCGAAGGTCGGGAAGGAGAGGAAGAAAATATGCAAAGAGATATGAATATCAGGGTGGATAAAATAAATAACTTATTTTTCTCTCGCGTTTCTCGTAGAGGTTTATCGACCGATCTTCCTATAAAAAATAGATCTCGCACGATGAAAAGACTGGACGATTTTTCTATGCTTTTTTGGCAATTGAAAATTTTTATTTCTATAATTTTTGTGAGAATTTTAAAATTCACCAAATCCTTCGGGGCTTAATTATTTGTGACAAAACTTTTTTTTTCAAATTATTTTTCTCCCTGTAAAACATAAACTGAAGTGAAACTTGTAGAGTTTACGAGAATATCTAATCCAATTTTTTGATCTCCAAAATTAAGATTCTTAGGCCGGAATTTTAAGATCTTAGGATCGATCTTAAGATCAAACTATCCATCGAACTTAAGTTGGAACTTAAGTTGAATCATAAGATAAATCTTAAGTTTGAACTTAAGTGTCATTATAAGTTCATACTTAAGTTCAAACTTTAGTGCAAACTTCAGATCGATCTTAAGCTTAAACTTAAGTTCGATCAAACTCAATTATTTTGACAACTAATGTCAAAAAAGCGGTCGAGAGAGGCGATGAAAAAGTTTGATTGAACTTATCTTCAATCTCAAGATGGATTTCAAGATCAAACTTCAAACCAAATGTAAGTTTGAACTTAAGATCGATCTGAAGTTCGCTCTAAAGTTTGAACTTAAGTATGAACTTATAATGATACTTAGGTTCCAACTTGAGTTCAGTGAAAAGTTTGATTTTAAGTTTCATCTTAAGATCGATCTTAAAATAGATCTTAAGAACTTAAAATTCGGGCCTTAGAGTAGAAGAAAACAGAAGAATCACTATAAAAAGTCTTTGGCAGAGTTTGTAAACAAATTTTTCATTCTCATCGATTACTCGACAGAAGAACGAGAAATATTTTAGAGGATTGACAAAACTTTTTTTCAGAAATTCTATAAATACCAAAAGGTTTTTGTGATATCTGAAATTCTAGAATTCCCAAAAAAACGTCGTTATGGCCAAATTTCGTTGATGCGGAATTAGTGAAGAGAAACCTCACTTTTTCTTGGATCTATTTTTTAGGCCGAAGGTATTGAAATCTGGATGAAGAAGACGATCGAAAAATAACTTTTTTTTTTCACCACCCTGATGTATATCGTGCCATACCAAGTATAGGAGAGAGTGAGAGAAAGAGAAGTGATTTGTAGAAGTTTAGAGGACATTCGAAAGGACGAAGCTCTTTGCTTCACAGAAACACACGGAATGTGAATATGCGTGAGAAATATGGGAAGTATTTTGTCACTTCGTGTATGAGACTCGTGTTTTATGTGAAGATGGGGAGTACCTTTGGACGGACACTCGCTATCGAGGCGTGCAAAACGAGCTAATCGACAGATTCTCTTAAATTTTTATGAGACGTGCGAGGGAGAGTGCGCAACCCACATGTACTTTAATCTCCACGTCGTCTTCGAGGCTCTGTGATGTTGTTTGAAATCGTCCGAGCAGAGCACGACCGTCGGTGTCCGAGCTGTGTATGAATATGACCTTCATGTAATTAAAATGCTTCAACAATTCGACCCATACGTCCGCCTGATGAGAGTAAGGTGGCACAGTCCGCAAAAAAGACACGTGAATGTTCTGAAACAAGAAAAAAACATAAGAGAAACATATTTAGAAAAAATGTCATGATGGATGTGTGTGTATTAGGGTGGTCCTTATTTCGGGCTCAGACGAATTTTTCATCAGACGCCCCCCAAATCGACTCTAGATAATTCAAACACAATACCCTAATTTTTTCAGATTTGTATCTAGACTAACCCCTCCGAAAAGAGGGTAGATTCCCCCATTTGAAATACACGTGTTCCGGCCTTATTCTCAGGATATATTTCATTCTAAGTGTAATAATTTCTAAAAAAATCTGCAACTGCAAGATTTGAGTGTTCATTGGAGCTACGGTCTGAGGAAAAATTCACATTATCATACGGTTCAATCTAGACGAATTGCAATTCGTCTAGATTGACCCGTATGATAATGTTATTTTTTCCTCAAATAGTAGCACCAAAATAAACATTAAAATCTTTCAGTTACAGATTTTTAAAACAATTATTATACTTAGAATAAAATATATCCTGAGAATATGGCAGAAACACGTGTATTTCAAATCTACCCTCCTTTCGGGAGGGGTTAAAGTTTAGATAAAAATCTGAAAAAATTAGGGTATTGTTTCTGAATTATTTGGAGTCGATTTAGGGGACGTTTGATAAAAAATTCGTCCGAGCTCTCAATAAGGACCACCCTAGTGTGTGTGTATGTACGTATCCTGAGTTTCAAATGTTAATAATAACTCGAGAATGCTTCGAGATGTCGAGCTGAAATTTGGCACACTTGTCGAGCACGAATTGTGAAAATTTTTTGTTTTAATTCTAACGGATATTCAGATTTTATCGACTCTTTTCGTTTTCGCAAAAATGGCGTAATCGCTCGCACTTCTGCAATTTTCAATTGCAGTGAAGCTTTGTACAGAATTAGTATAGCTATTGAGGATGTTCGGTATCGGATTTGGTAAAAATCGATGCAAGGATTAAAATTTTATGAAATTTTGATTTTTTGAAAAATATCGTAAACGCTCTTACTTTGGCAATTTTTAAGATATTGCAGTGAAACTTTGTGCAGAACTAGTATAGCTATCAAGGTTGTTCTCTATTGAATTTGGCGAAAATCTATCGAGGGTGTAAAATTTATGAAATTTTGAATTTTTTGAAAATTAGCGCAAGTGCTCTAATTGGGCCGTTTGCAAGATATTGTACAGAAATTTTGTACATATTCAAAATAGTGATCAAGATTATTCGCTATTGAATTTGAAAGAATTTGGCAAATTTACACATTGATTACTCATGTTTCTCGATAGTTAACAAAGCTTTCTTCATGAGGAAGCCAAATTTGATCGCCATACTTTGCGATAAAGGAAGCTATGTGAACTATGGATAAAGATGAGGAAAAAAAGGGCGAATGTTCAATTTGCAGGGTTTTTATGGTTTATAGTTCGTTAAGCTTATTGCAGAAAGATTTTAACGATCAATAATTTCTATCCAACGAGCAAATATGATTTCTTCTTTCACGCACTTTGTCGGAGAATGCAGAGTCCCGGGAAGATATGCCGATAACGGGAATATGATAAAATCCGCTTGTATAAGAAACAGCAGCCGGTGACAAATCGCCGGTAAGTGGATGTGAAACGACGACAGCATAAACTCGTTGGGCAATCAACGATTTGCAAACACTCAGCGCCGTCCTTATGGGATTCGAGTCCATACCGATGACCTTGTGATAAAATGTCACACCCTTGTTCACATGATGCAGATCGAAATTCAGCGTCTGCGAAAAAAAATTGTAAATATTTGGTTTTGTCGTCATAACCTCGAGCCTCTTAATTTGATAAATTAGGATTGATCATTCTTGGATTTTCAATTCTCTTTTTATATTCAAAAAACTTGTACAACAAACGTTGTCGTATATATTCTGGATTAGTCCGAGAAATTATGCAGCGATGGATATCAATAATTTAAATGTTTTCGTGGCCCGTAATTCGACGAAATTTGTTATATGATTAAATAATATATTTGATCCGAATATTAACGAACAATAATCACAATTGCAAACATTGCTGCGGTTTTAAAAAATCAGCTGATGTATTTTTGCCTTTAGTTCAGAATTTGTATTTCATATTCAAAAAAATCTCATTTGATTAAGGATAAGAAGATCCTGCAACGTTTTTGCGATACAAATTTTGAATAAGTGTATATTGGTAATTTATAAAACTCCTATCTATAAATCTAGAGATTAGGAACTACAAAAATTGTGAAATATTGAAAAAAATCAACACGAGAAATTGAAGGTAATTCTGGGAAGTAAGGTAAGTAAGTAATCCTGCAGTTCAGTTACATAATTAATATTGAAATTTGATTAATTCATCTAGACGTTGAATCAATTCTAATTCTTAAAGATGGAACGGTTCATGAGTAAATGATATCAGAGGAATTAATAAGAATTCGAATGTGATTTTTAAATGGGATAGTTATTCGTTTATCAACATCGAGTAATCGAAAATTATAAATTTTAGAAAATTCGGTTATAAATGAATTAAATTCAATATTTTTAGAATCTGAGTATTCATATCTTCAGTATCATTGATGACCAATTAATTTAATAGAAATTATTGGGAGATTGATTTCATCAGTTAAATATAAAATTTTCAAAGATGGAATTGCTATATAAATTAAAATAATTGTAAGTATAATGGTTCAAATTACTTCAATTAAGCGATTTTGAAGAATTGATTAATTAATTCATTCATTAAATAATATTGATAAAATAATATAATGGATTCTTCGATATCATTAATTGTGAAAAACATTAAGCGAGATGAAACAAAAAGAAGAAACGCGAAAACTAGGAAATACATACTTTGATGGTGTTCTCGAAATGGATTTTGCTCTCGTTGTTCGATAATACACCGCCGATGTTGTAAAACGTTGGATTATCGTGAACAATCGCGTTAGTTTCGAGCAATCCTTCGAGGAGAAGAAAAAAACAGAGAGCGAACCTTGGCAAAGGGATGATCGGTGCCATTTTCAAGCAGGCTCTGTTTGTACAAAAAAAAACATTTTTAAATATCAACAAGATGAATCTTCCACTCGGGGAGAGTAGGGAATTCTCCATTTGTCGTTTATCCTCTTAAGGGGGAATATACACCTGGCAGGGTCCGAAAAATCGACTTTACAATTTTTACATTTTCCTAAAGTTTGGGTTCTTAAATTTCAAGTACAAATTCCAAAAAATGACAAAATTATAGCCCAAAGAGTACAAGCTTTTTTTTGTACATGCACGTGAAAATGACCACCGCAACGTGTTTTTCTCAAAACAACGTTTTTCAAACTGGTACCCAAAATATCTCGAAAACCACTGAACCGATTAAATTCAAATTTTTTGTGGTTATCGTTTACATAATTATCTAGTCGTTGTCATAGCATTTTTTCCTCCAATTTTTAGTTTTTTTTTTGTCAAAATACAAACAAATTTTTTCTTGAAAATTGCTACGTTGAGTTCAAGCGTCCGCTATTTTGTCAAAAATCGATATTTTTTAAATCGGCTATGACAAAGACAAGATGAGTGATAGTATCTATTTTGGTATCCTGTTTTGGTTTTTTCTTTCACTTGATTTTTGACGAAACGCCATTGGGAACCACTATGGCAGGTTTTTTTAGAGCACTCCGTAGACGACTCAAGTACTCCGTGAATTTGCACCATTTTTAAATAAAAAATATTGAAAATATTCTTGAAAGTGTATATTTTTGACTAGAAAAAAACCCCGTTTTGATCATTTCAATAGTTTCCCTGGAAAAAATTCTTCAAAATTAACTTTTTTTCCGTTTCCACGTGTATATTCCCCCTTAAGCAAACGAGATTTGTGCATGCCTTTTTTCTGTATTACCGCGAAAATTCGCGAGCGAGATCGGCAGAGTCGTTGCCAATCGGAAGAGATCAACGATCGAAAAACCCATCCGCCATCCTCGGGCGCGGTCTCACCACGACTCGTATCGACGCGGTAAATATTTATGTGTGTTTGCGGATTTTTTTTTTCCACTTTGTTAATCCTCGGAGACCATCGCGGAACGAGTGTCCGACGAGAGAAGTAGCGAGAGATTCTCTTCCTAGCAACTCTCCCTCAGTCATTGATCCGTTTTGTGATCCGTTCGGATGCTGCGCGTTTCGGACGTGGCCCCTTCCTCACCTAAATATATATATTTATATATTATATACGGTAATATCTATATATGTATTAGGGTGGGTCAAATCAAATGCCTAATTTTTTTTTCCTCGATATAATGAAAAATGCATTGTTTGGCGTCTCAAAAAAACAATACATTTTTCATTATATCGAGGAAAAAAAATTAGTCATTTTATTTGACCCACCCTAATATGCATATGTATTCACGTACTAGGCGTATGTAACCGTATGAGTGAAGGAAAAGAGAATTAAGGATGTTGAGTCCCAAATCGCAAACGATGAGAAAATTCTGAAAATTTGGTATGTTTTTGGATGAGTTATTTAAGAGGGCGTCTAAAAATTTCACCACGATTAGGAAGCTCGTTATCGAATAATCAACATAAACAAATTAAATTAAATTAAATGTATTCTCATGGAAACCGATATAATTTTGCGATCAGTTTTTTTTTTGACCTCTCAATTTTTTAATATCTACACTATATTGAAAGCAACGGAAACAAAACGAAGTTTATTGATATTTTTTTATTTGTTTAAAAAATTGTTCTTAACAAAATGTTAATATTTTAATAACGAGCTTTCTAATCGTCGTGAAATTTTTACACGGCCTCTTAAATACTTCATACAAAAACATGCCAAATTTTCAGAATTTTCTCATCATTTTTCATTTTAACCCTTGAGGAGGTTGAAGTAATGATGATAGAATTCTGAAAATTTAATATGTTTTTACATGAAGTATTCAGGAGGTCGTGTAAAAATTTGACGACGATTAAGAAGCTATTTATTGAACAATTAACATTAAAATATTTCATAGGGACGCAACATCCTTAAAAGCCTCTTGACGCCTTTTTGAAGAATTTTGGAAGATGCCTCCATGAAGAGTTTTTGTTTCAGAATATTTACCTTATCTTTCGATAACTTAAGGGGAGGCAAAGACCCTGTCTCTCGCTCTCACACGACTCCTACTGAGATCTCTCTCGTACTCACAAGAGCGGAAAGGCAGGGGACTTAGCCTGGCCTTATGGCGGTATTCTGGTCTAGAATTTTGAGAAAATCATTTTTTTGCCTTCTTGAAGTTTAGATCTTTAAGAATATATCCTCAAAAGGAGATTTTTAAATCCCAATAACTTATGGAGTTATAGCTTTTTTAGTGACTCAGCAACTGCCCATCATGGTGGAGAGTCATTTTAAGGAGGTATTCTGATCCAGAATTTTAAGAAAATCTTCCTTTTTTTTGCATATTCTTAAAATTTAGACCTTTGAGAATATCTCCTCGAAAGGAAATTGTTAAATTCCAATAATTTATGGAGTTATAGCTACATCAGTGACGCAGCAACTGCCCGTCCCGTCGGAGCGTTACTTTAAGGGGGTATTCTGGTCTAGAATTTTGAGAAAATAATTTTTTTTGCATATTCTTAAAATTTAGACCTTTAAGAATATATCTTTGAAAGGGAATTTTTTAATTCCAATAATATATGGAGTTATAGCTATTTTAGTGACGCAGCAACTGCCCGTCACGGCGGAGCGTAACTTGAAGGGAGTATTCTGTTCTGTAGAATTTTGAGAAAATCAATTTTCTTGCATATTTCTAAAGTTTGGACCTTTAAGAATATATTCTCAAAATAAAATTTTTCAATTCCAATAATTTATGGAGTTATAGCTACTTTAGTGACGCAGCAACTGCCCGTCCCGGTGGAGCATAATTTTAAGGGGGTATTCTGGTCTAGAATTTTGAGAAAATCGATTTGTTTTGCATATTCTTAAAGTTTAAAACTTTAAGAATATGCAAAACAAACCTTATTATTTTTAAAGTTTAAAACTTTAAGAATATATCCTCGAAAGAAAATTTTTTAATTCCAATAATTTACGGAGTTATAGCTATTTTAGTGACGCAGCACTGCCCGTCACGTGGAGCGTAATTTTAAGGGGGTATTCTGGTCTAGAATTTTGAGAAAATCAATTTTTTTTGTATATTCTTAAAATTTAGACCTTTAAGAATATATCCTCGAAAGGAAATTTTTCAATTCCAGTAATTTATGGAGTTATAGCTATTTTAGTGACGCAGCAACTGCCCGCGTCACGTCGGAGCATAATTTTAAGGGGGTATTCTGGTCTAGAATTTTGAGAAAATAATTTTTTTTGCATATTCTTAAAATTTAGACCTTTAAGAATATATCTTTGAAAGGGAATTTTTTAATTCCAATAATATATGGAGTTATAGCTATTTTAGTGACGCAGCAACTGCCCGTCACGGCGGAGCGTAACTTGAAGGGAGTATTCTGTTCTGTAGAATTTTGAGAAAATCAATTTTCTTGCATATTTCTAAAGTTTGGACCTTTAAGAATATATTCTCAAAATAAAATTTTTCAATTCCAATAATTTATGGAGTTATAGCTACTTTAGTGACGCAGCAACTGCCCGTCCCGGTGGAGCATAATTTTAAGGGGGTATTCTGGTCTAGAATTTTGAGAAAATCGATTTGTTTTGCATATTCTTAAAGTTTAAAACTTTAAGAATATGCAAAACAAACCTTATTATTTTTAAAGTTTAAAACTTTAAGAATATATCCTCGAAAGAAAATTTTTTAATTCCAATAATTTACGGAGTTATAGCTATTTTAGTGACGCAGCACTGCCCGTCACGTGGAGCGTAATTTTAAGGGGGTATTCTGGTCTAGAATTTTGAGAAAATCAATTTTTTTTGTATATTCTTAAAATTTAGACCTTTAAGAATATATCCTCGAAAGGAAATTTTTCAATTCCAGTAATTTATGGAGTTATAGCTATTTTAGTGACGCAGCAACTGCCCGCGTCACGTCGGAGCATAATTTTAAGAAGGTATTCTGGTCTAGAATTTGGAGAAAATCAATTTTTTTTTGCATATTCTAAAAGGTTAGATCTTCAAGAACATATACTTGAAAGAAAGTTTTCAAATTCGAATTATTTACGAAGTTATAGCTTTTTTAGTGACGCAGCAAATATGATGTCTCGAGTTCTATTCAACCGATTCACTTCAAATTTGTTACTAATCTTCAATTTATATAACTCTCTATCGCCCCTACCACTTTTGTATCAAAATTACTTTTTTTACTAGCGTAACAACATTAAAAACTATGAAAAAAGCGGAGTAGAAAAACGCCTTTTTTTGTTCAGACAGCCGCAATTTCGCGAAATTTCTTTTTCCCGTTTTCTCTGAGGTAGGAACTACAACAACATTATTCTTATTAATTGAGAATCTTTTTTTAAATTTTGCATCAGATGACTAGAAAGGTTGCAATCGTGTCAGTACACCCTTTTTTTTAGCCTCAACTTTACCAGCTTATTTACTTTTTATTTTTTTTCTCGCAAGTGTTTTTGATTATTGTCAAAATATTAATAAGAGATTTAAACAGCTGATTTACAAAATCTTCAAAATAGGTACATTTTGAAGGATGATTCCTCAATTGTGTGTGTTTATCTAAAACAGACTTGTTTTTTTTATCGATATTCTTTCGTGGACTAGGAATTGTATTATTGGATTCATTTTGATCTCGATTTTCAACGCATTTGAAAGAGCCCATTTGCTCATAAATTGCCTTGCAAATAATACAAAAAATGCATATAAATGATTTCGCCGATTTCGGTGATGAATAGCCTCTGTAAAACGTTAAAAAAATCTTTGTTTACTTGTTGTAAATACCTTCAAAGAACGCCGTTCTCATCTTGCAAACGTAACTCATCCTGCATAACATCACCAGTGTTTTGTGTTTCTTTAATCGATCACTTTCAGCTGACAGTCAGCTGTTGACACTTTCATTCATGGCGGTGCAAACGAATACTTACAAACAATAATTGTATTTATATACATGCACGCATTTATACTTTCTTTTTTTGTTTTACTCTCTAATGTATACACGTCGCTTGCGCCATCGCACGTACAAATGTTGAATGATGAAGGACTCGGTCGATAGTTCCCCTTCCTCAGCTGGGTTCGTTGCAAAATTTCTGCACGATAGGGAAAGTCGTCCGCTAGTGTCGGGTCATATTTATTATACTTTTTGGCAGTTGTTGCAATGCGCTGCAGTGCGCTCCGTGGCTGATTATTGCTGTATATATCATCTCCAAGTCTCTCACACAAGACCAAACGCAAGACGAAGCATGAGCACCCACCATTTCTCTCTCTCTGTGATGACAATCGTTGTCCATCAACTTTTTGTTCATCATCATTCGTTATCGTTGCACGAACAGAAATTCAAGAGTGATGATATTTTCATACGATAAGAGCGTTTTGTCGGAGCGACGCGTAACAAAGATCAACGTTTCGATACATTATCGCAGCATATTATGGGATTAGTTGACAATGGGTCGGAAATAATTCTTCGAGATAACAATTGTATTTGCGTCACTCTCAGCGCGTGTCACAACAATTGTGCGGCTCGAATTTTCCAAGGCTTGCCTCTCTTGATCGATGACCCAATATACAGGATAATATAACTTTAAATCGTATTAATTCAAGCATAAAATATATAGGAACAGATAATCAAAAATGGTTGTCAATGATCTCGTTTATTGGTAAGTCTTACTATTCTCTCCGGCATCTTGATCGTAAGAGTTTATTTTTTCAAAATTTACCGGTTTTGTTTTTTTTTTTGCATCAGGTACCAAAAAAAAATTGGTATGTACGACAAGCAGCAATGGGAAAAAACTGTGGAACAACGAATCTTTGGTGGCTTTACGAATGTTCCTATGCGCACGGCGAAGCTCAAGACGGAGTTAATCGACGTTGATCTTGTCAGAGGTACGAGCTTTTCCTTCTATCCGTAAAAGCAAAATAGCAAATGCACCCTCTGCAAGTCGATACCAGAGTTGTGAAAATAGTAATGTAAAAGTAATGCATTACTCATTACTTCAAACAATGTGTATTTGACAAGTTTTCCATTACAAATTACAAAAGTAATGTGTAATGGATGGGTGTTACATTACAATTAAATAAAGTAATGTGTAATGTACGCATGTTCCATTACAAATGAAAATAGTAATGTGTAATGGATGCGTGTTCCATTGCAATTAAAAAAAGCAATGTGTAATAGATGCGTGTCCCATTACAAATAAAAAAAGTAATGTGTTATGGATGCATGTGCCATTACAAATAAAAAAGTAATGTGTACTGGATGCGTGTTCCATTACAAATAAAAAAGTAATGTGTAATGGATGCGTGTTCCGTTACAAATAAAAAAAGTAAAGTGTAATGTATGCATGTTCCATTACAAATGAAAAAAGTAATGTGTAATGGATGCATGTGTCATAACAAATTAAAAAATGTAATGTGTAATGGATGCATGTTCCATTACAAATAAAAAAGTAATGTGTAATGTACGCATGTTCCATTACACATTACAATTTAAAAAAAAACTAATTTGCAGTGGAGAATATTCCATTACAAATAGAAAAATTGCCGTGCTCGTATTAGAAACTTGCCCATTGCTGTCTCATTATTTTATTTCACTCACTAAAAGTTCATCCACAATTATCACAAATGATCCATAAAGTTAAAAAAAAAGAACATGCACATTAAGTATTTAGGGATTCAATAAAGCGACACATTTTTTATCAGTAACTTGTAATTTTTATTAGATTGCTTATTACTACGGGTAATAGCGTGTAAAAGCAAATTCAATATAAAGTTGGATAATTTTTGGGGTTGAGTACATTTTCGTACTTCATATTTAACGATGAACCGTCTGTTTTTCGTTTCTATTTTTTAACTTTATAGATCATTTGTGATAATTGTGGATGAACTTTTACTGAGCGAAATAAAATAATGAGACAGCAATGTACAAGTTACTAATACGAGCACAGCAATTTTTCTATTTGTAATGGAATATTCTCCACTGCAAATTACTTTTTTTGTTTGTAATAGCACATGCATCCATTACACATTACTTTTTTATTTGTAATGGAACATGCATCCATTACACATTACTTTTTTTATTTGTAATGGGACATGCATCCATTACACATTACATTTTTTTATTTGTGATGGGTCATGCATCCATTACACATTACTTTTTTATTTGTAATGGAACATGCATCCATTACACATTACTTTTTTTATTTGTAATGGGACATGCATCCATTACACATTACATTTTTTTATTTGTGATGGGTCATGCATCCATTACACATTACTTTTTTTTATTTGTAATGGAACATGCGTTCATTACACATTACTTTTTGTATTTGTAATGGAACACGCATCCATTAAACATTACCTTTTTTTAATTTGTAATGGCACATGCATCCATTACACATTACTTTTGTATTTTGTAATGGTATACTTATCCATTTCACATTATGTAGAGTAATGGGTTATAAATACAGTAATGCATTATTTACAGCTCTGGTCGATACTGATTGATTTTTGTTGCGTGCAGGATCATCCTTTCCCAAAGCCAAGCCGAAACATGGATTGTGCACCGTAGCTTGGTTGGCGATGCAGAGACTCTTGTTTCTACCGCTCTATCATTGCTGGTGGACTCAACAGACGAGCCCACGCATATTCCTTCTATTCTTGCTTCTCTATAGCTTGCAACTGTTCAACATGTGTATATACTTTAGTATCGCCCAGGCGGATCAGGATAATGTACGTTTGCATTTGATTACAATTATTTTATTCATTCACTCGAAATAATACACGGAATAATTCCTACAACTTGAATATCTACCAGGATTGCGAAATGTTTAATGAAAAAGTAATGCACTAATCATTACTTTTTTAATGGCAAATGGAAATAAATTCCATTAACCATTAGCATTTAATGGTTAATGGTAATAATTTCCATTGAATGTTGATGGTTAATGGAAATTATTTCAATTAATCCATAAGAGTTAATAGTTATTGAAAATGTAAATGCATTAACAAAGTAATGCATTATTTGCAACCCTGATATCTACCGGCCATAAGAATTTTCCACATTGGAATCTATAACTTTCGATGCATTTCTCTTGTTGGAAAAAATATTTTTTAAAGCATAGGAGGATGAGTAACATTTGTAAAAGTTTCCACAGTGACAAATCTTTTTACGGATGTTATTCAAAAAAATACTTTGAAAAACATTAATTATTATACATTACACTGATTCAAAAAAGCGACTATTTTTCGTGTTTCGAAATAACATATTAAATACTTTCGGGGAGATGAAAAAGGTGCCTGTTAAAAGCAGAGCTCTTAATATTAATATTTAATTATGTCTTATCGCAAAGTTTTATTTCCATTTAAATAACACAGGAGAAAAAAAATTCAAACTTTGAAATTTTATACCTAGGCTTCAAGTCGATGTACCAAAATGAACGATATATGATCTTGTAGAGAATTGAACGCTGTACAAAAAAGAACTCCTATGATTTTTCGGTAAACTCACTCCTTCAAAAGTTATTCAAGGTTACAGTTAAATCTAGAGTAAATTTCACTTTTTTTTTTAGTTTCCGGCAAAATGTTGAAACTTATTACTAAATATCGTAAAATCTTTCTTGAAACAAAAGTTTAAATTGCATTAACATAAATTACCTAATTTTTCATATTCCATATTCACAGTCTAATATACATATATATTAGACCGATATATATGTATATTATATATACGATATATATGATTTCGATATATATTATATCGAAAAATCATAAGAGACCTTTTTTCTAGAGCGTTCAATTCCCTACAAGAATTCGTATCGTTCAATACGGTACATTGACTTAAAGCCGAGGTATAAAATTTCAAAGCATGAAAATTTTTTTTTCTATGTTATTTAAATAGGAAATAGAAATTTGCGATGAAACATATCTAAATATGTATATTAATTAAGCGCTCTGCTTTTAACAGGCATCTTTTTTCACCTCCAGGAAAGTATTTAATGTTATTTCGAAAAACAAAAAATAGTCGTTTTTTTTTGTTTTTCAATGTAGCCTAGAATAAAATCTGTGGGAAAAACAACATCACTGGAGCATTAAGGTTGTTGAGTCCCTATGAAATCTTTTAATTTTAATTGTTCAATAAATAGCTTCTTAATCGTCGTGAAATTTTTACACGACCTCCTGAATACTTCATGTAAAAACATATTAAATTTTCAGAATTCTATCATCATTACTTCAACCTCCTTAAGGGTTAAAATGAAAAATGATGAGAAAATTCTGAAAATTTGGTATGTTTCTGTATGAAGTATTTGAGAGGTCGTGTAAAAATTTCACGACGATTAGGAAGCTCGTTATTAAAATATTAACATTTTGTTACGAACAATTTTTTTAAATAAATAAAAAAAATATTTATCAATAAACTTCGTTTTGTTTCCGTTGCTTTCAATATAGTGTAGATATTAAAAAATTGAGAGGTCAAAAAAAGAAACTTATCGCAAAGTTATATCGGTTTCCATAAGACTAAATTTAATTTAATTTAATTTGTTAATGTTAATTGTTCGATAATGAGCTTCCTAATCGTCGTGAAATTTTTACACGACGTCTTAAATAATTCATCCAAAAACATACCAAATTTTCAGAATTTTCTCATCATTTGCGATTTGGCACTCAACATCCTTAAATCAAAGCGGTAATGAAAAAAAAAAACATATTTATTCATTTGATTAAAAATATTTCTTTTCCAACTTAGCGACCATCTTATATCAATATAAATTTCCTTTATTTTGGCTATTTTCATGAAATTGGTATATAAAACATATAATAGAATGGAGAAGGAAAATTAATTTAAAAAAATAGGTTTTTGCAGCAAATGAACCCTTAAATATTTTCTGTACAGCTAATTCCTCTTTGAGGATGAGATACAAAAGTAAAAAACAGAGGTCTACATTAGGCGACTTCATTATTCGTATTATAAATCTGGAATATTTCTTGACTGTATGTCTGTAAAAAGAAAAGAACTAGATCCTGAACAATAATTTTTTTTTCCAAATCTACCTTTTCCTCATTAGATCATCTCGCCGGCTGAAGTTTCAATGCCCATTGTTATGATGTTCATACTGTGCATGGTGCACTCTCAGATAGTATCAACGAATTCCGGTCCAATAACCGTCAACAGTGGGCCCAGCAGATCGAGAACTCGTCGATCCCGTCACGAGAGATGTCGTTCGGGAAAATTGAGATCACGAAGAAATTTGCGTGAGTCTCAATCTCGTAAAAATCTTAATTTCTCCTATTTCTCTAAATTCCCACTGTTTTCCGTTACTTTTTCAAAATTTTCCTCTTTCTATCGACAGGAACCGCGAACGAGGCAAAACCGTCTCACGAAAATGCTACCGAGAAAGTGATAAAAATAACAAACGACGTAACGCCCGCTTCTGTGAGATTCGCAAAGAAAGTAAGCATCGAGAGTTCATCGTCGGGTCTTGGAAAAGTTCAGGTGATGCGAGTTTCAAGCTTTTGAAATATTCAAAAATTTTCGCCCACAATTCCCACGATCTTTGCGAACTTTATTTGACTTCTTCAAGCTGGAAGTTGACCCAACAGTACGACCGATAATGAGCGAGGATGATAGTAGCAGTTCTCGCGTATCATTGGCTGAATTGCCAACAGTTCCGGTCGACGAATCATCAGGTATCCAATATTTTTGCACGCTTCACTATTTTGCCTCTCATCGTTTTCTCTATTTTACATATTTCTCGTCCTCTCTCTCTCTCTCTCTCTCTCTCTCTCTCTCCCTCTCTCTCTCTCCCTCTCTCTCTCTCTCCCTTTCGTATTTGAGTTGTATCCAGTTATATTATCAGTTGAAACTGCAGATAATGTTGCGTTGGTGGGAGGAGAGCATCCGGCAAATGTCGATATTGTTCATCAGGACGATGATGGATTCGAAAGCTTGAACGGAAACGTATCCAGCGACAATGATCGAGCGATGGCCGGAAATCCTGAAGAACCACGCTGCAGCGACGACAGAGATAAGAAGCCAGCGGCGACCGATTCGTTGGAAGAACGACGAAATCGACCTTTACCACAAATCGTGGAAGATGACAATAACCGCGAATGGCGTTTCGCAGGTACATAAAAGAATAACCATATTCGTGCTTATTCTTTTTACCCAGATGGTGTGGTTTATCATTTATTAATGGTCGCACAAGAAGCTTTAGCGCGTTCAGTACAGCATAACATTAATCCCTCTTTTTCTTGTCAGATAGTATAAAATAATAATATACGGGGCGTTCCATTCAAAATTGGACCGTTTGAAAAACTTTTTTTTTTATTTCATCAATTTTTTTATATTTTTGAGTACCTATCACAAGACTCTTTCTGTTAAATTGTGAGATTTTTTTCTATTACCCGTTCACAAGATATTAAGGTTTAAAAACATCGCTCTTTTTTCGGTTTTTTGGTCATAACTTCTTTAATAATGGTCCAAATTCAGTGTTTTTTTTCTTCCAAATTTTTATTTTTTATGGCCTTTTTTGAAAAAAATACAACAAAATATTCAGCGTGTTTTCGAATAAGTTTTTTGAGTTTTAAACTTTGAATCGTGTTTTCAAAAGTGAGTGCATATTTGGATTTTTTTAAATTTTTTTATTTTAGACTTCTATTTATTCAACAACTTATAAAACCAGTCCGGTCGTGGGCCCTCCGTAATTACTATTTGTTTTCGATTTTTGAAAAAAAAAAACAATTTCTGTAAATTATTATGAATATCAATTTTTGTTACTGTATACAGTGTATACAGTCTTTTTTTAATTATTTAGAATTTATTTTGACATTTTTTTATTGTTAACAGGTTCTTAAAATTAATAATTATCCGTTAAGTCTGTTTATGAACAATAATAACGACAGTTTTTATTTATTCACGTATTATTTGAAAATCTTAAAAATGTTTGTGTCCCTGTTATTGACTTAGCAGTATTGTATAGCAAATGAAATCTTTCTTTTGCATCTAAATAGTGTTTCTCAGGTGAAAATTTGACAGCTATATCCGGTAGACTATTTGGGTTCGATGCCCAGCCATGCAATTCTTGAACTGTTGTAATTTGCTCATCGATTAATTATTGATTATGAGTATAAAAAATTTGTTGACAATGAAAAATTTTAAAATTAGTTCATGCTTATTAAAAAAATACTGTACAGTAACAAAAATTGGTATTCATGATATATTACAGAATTTTTTCTTTTTAATTGTCAAAAATAAAAATAAAAATAAATTATGGAGGGCCCACGACCGGACTGGTCTTAAAAGTTGTTGAATAAATAAAAGTTTAAAATAAAAAATTAAAAAAAATCAAAATATGCACTTTTGAAAACATGATTCGAAGCTTGAAACTCAAAAAACTTATTCAAAAACACGTCGAATATTTTTTTTGTATTTTTTTCTGAAAAGACCATAAAAACAAAAATTTTGAAAAAAAAAACTTGATTTGAACCATTATTAAAGAAGTTATGACCAAAAAGCCGAAAAAAGAGCGGTTTAAAAAAAAATTTAATATCTTGTGCACAGGTAATCGTAAAAATCTAAAGATTTAACAGGAAGGGTCTTTTGATGGGTACTAAAAAATTTCAAAAAATTAAGGAAATAAAAAAAAAAATTTCAAACTGTACTATTTGGGATGGAACGCCCGATATAATGCAATATAATGTAACATAATAATAAACCATAATACAATAATATTAGCCTAAGCGGTCACTCGGCGTAAATGAATCGTGGTTCTTGACCTTCTCAACAGTAGCCTCCGAGATCTCGAGGAAAATTAATGAAATAGACTCTGATCGTGAACGAGGAGACCCAACATGCGACGATCCGGTACGTCATCCTAAACAAAGTATACATACATTATTCTTTTCAAATCATCGCTTCTCCTATTTGACATTAGTATACGCTTTGCCTGGGATTTAAAATAAAAGTCTGGAGATTCAAACGTTGCCTAAATTTACACTCTGTTGATTTCGGTGTTGAGGTGAAAATTTTCTTTTTTTTTTAAAGGCAAAAGAGCAGCCATCGAAGATGGCCTCGAGGGAAGGAAGACAACAGTGTGAGAGCGAGGAGGAAGGAGAGTGCGAGGAAACGGTGATTAATCATTTGACCGAGGCAACGACATCGGCAACCGAGTGGATGGGTGTCACGACCAACAGCGACGTTTGCAGTTACAGGTTCGTTATTAACGATCATAATAACCGATGCTAATTATTATTTTGTTTTATTCATCAACGAATTATCCAATCGACGTTGTGTGATTTTGCAGTTCCGATCTCGAAGGATCCGACGGTCACAGCGAGACAAACTTCAGTTACGCCGATTTTGTCGAGCATCCGTTTTCCTGGGAACTCGAATTGCCACCGTCGATACTTCTCAGCTCGAGTTGCACATCGTCCGATCGTGGTTAGCTGATATTTTTCATAATAATTCGTCTGGCCTTGACCTGTTCGAATTTTAACGAGATATATTTGCTTTTGCTTCCTCATAAAGGAAGCTTTGTTTTCGTGAACAAAATTTTTTTCGCGATTTTTATGCCAATACGTTCAAAATGTCCTGAAACATCGAGAAATCATATTTAGAAATAATGTCCGGATGGGTGTGTGTGTGTGTGTATTCTGAATTTCAGATGTAAATAATTAATAACTCAAGAACGCTTCGAGATATCGAGCAGAAATTTGGTACACTTGTCCAGGCTGAATTGCCCTTCATTATGAAAAAAAATTGTTTCAATTCTAATGGGTGGTCAGATTCTATCGACTTTTTTCGTTTTTGCAAGAATGGCGCAAGCGCTCTAACTTCTGCAATTTTCAAGATATTGCACTCAAACTTTGTATAGAGTTAGTATAGCTATTAAGGTTGTTTGGTATTGAATTTGGCGAAAATCCATCGAGGGATTAAAATTTTATGAAATTTTGAATTTTTTGAAAAATAGCCTAAACGCTCTAACTTGTGCAATTT
Source organism: Alloplasta piceator (assembly GCA_946863875.1). Classification (NCBI taxonomy): domain Eukaryota; kingdom Metazoa; phylum Arthropoda; class Insecta; order Hymenoptera; family Ichneumonidae; genus Alloplasta; species Alloplasta piceator. Next base: position 22,429,510 of record OX333072.1, read on the forward strand.
ATAAGATATTGTACTGGAACTTTGCACAGAACTAATATAGCTATCAAGGTCGTTCGCTATTAAATTTGGCAAAAATCCATCGAGGGATTAAAATTTTATGAAATTTTTAATTTTTTGAAAAATAGCGTAAACCCTCTGACTTATGCAATTTTTAAGATATTGTACTGGAACTTTGCACAGAACTAATATAGCTATCAAGGTCGTTCGCTATTAAATTTGGCAAAAATCCATCGAGGGATTAAAATTTTATGAAGTTTTTAATTTTTTGAAAAATAGCCTAAACCCTCTGACTTATGCAATTTTTAAGATATTGCACTGAAACTTTGCACAGAGCCAATATAGCTATCGAGGATGTTCATTATTAAATTTGGCGAAAATCGATCGAATGATTAAATTTTTATCAAATTTTTAATTTTTCTAAAAGAAGCGTAAACGCTATAACGTTTGAAATTTTGTCGAGATTGCAATGAAATTTTGTGAAGAGCCAGTTTAGCTATCAATGTTATTCATTATCAAATTTGGCAAAAATCGATCGAATTTGCACATTAATTACTAATATTTCCAATAGTTAACAAAGCTTCCTTTATGAGGAAGCCAAATTTGATCGCCATACCGTGTGTTAAAGGAAGCTAGGTGAACTATGGATAAAGACGAGGAAGCAATGTGCACATTTCAATTTGCAGAGTTTCTTTCTTTTCTATTTGCATGCACTTGTAACATTCACAGTTTCGTGCACCATTTGGACGCGACGTGACATCAAAAAAGCCGAATTATCGGTCCTCGACATCAGCTCTGCAATAATTGCTCGCGTTGAATCGATGCCCGAGGTCATGGATTACTTTTACGGTGGCCTATTGATCTCACTGATGCTGTCTCTGATACCATCGATCAGACGACTCAGCGACGAATTTGGCAACGAGTCGACCAACAATTTTAACGGATCAACGGGAATCGCGAGCGATATCGCGCAAATCAGTCTTGAAACGTGGTCCCTTCGTTTGTGCAATATAGTTGATGTTGCGTTCGGTGCAACGCTCTGGTGAGTCGCGATGATTCTCAAAAAATTGGACGAGGAGATATTTTTGCAGAAAGATGGGAAAAGATTTGTTTTGTTAGGAGTGAACAAAATTGACATTATCACTTTTCAGGGAACGAACGACCGTGATGATTCTGGCTTTTGAGAAATTATCATTGTCCTGTTTGCTGTTCTTTCTACTGGCGGTCGCCGAACGAACTTTCAAGCAACGTTTGCTATATGCCAAATTATTTTCACACTTGACGTCATCGAGACGCGCGAGAAAATCCGATTTGCCGCATTTTCGACTGAACAAAGTGCGAAACATCAAGACCTGGCTGAGCGTCAGGTCATATCTCAAGAGACGAGGTCCTCAAAGATCCGTGGATGTTATCGTATCGGCTGTGTTTATCGTAACTCTGCTTATTCTGTCGTTTGTCAGCTTGGAGCTCATTAAAGTGAGAATATTTTTCAGCTCCTGCCTTTTTTTTTCTATTGTAAAAGTGTCAATTTATTTGACTGTATTGAAGGCATCTATTAGCATAAATTTTGCTTCCTCATGAAGGGAGCTTTGTTTTCGTGAAAAAATTTTGTTTCGAGATTTTTATGCCAATGTGTTCAAAATGTGCTAAAACATCGAGAAATCATATTTAGAAAAAATGTCCGGATGTGTGTGTATGTGTGTATGTATCCTGAGATTCAGATGTAAATAATTAATAACTCGCGAACGCTTCGAGATGTCGAGCTAAAATTTTGCACACTTATCGAGCCCGAATTGCTCTTCATTATGAAAAAATGTTGTTTTTATTCTGACGGGTGTCCAGATTTTATCGACTTTTTTCGTTTTTGCAAGAATGGCGTAAACGCTCTAACTTCTGCAATTTTCAAGATATTGCACTCAAACTTTGTACAGAATTAGTATAGTATAGTATAGTATAGTAAGGTTGTTTGGTATTGATTTTGGCGAAAATCCATCGAGGGATTAAAATTTTATGAAATTTGAATTTTTTGAAAAATAGCGTAAACGCTCTAACTTGTGCAATTTTTAAGATATTGTGAGCTAATATAGCTATCGAGGTTGTTCGCTATCAAATTTGGCAAAAATCCATCGAGGGATTAAAATTTTATGAAATTTTAAATTTTTTGAAAAATAGCGTAAAAGCTCTGATTTGTGCAATTCTGAAGATATTGCACTGAAACTTTACACAGAGCTAATATAGCTATCGAGGATGTTCGTTATTAAATTAGGCGAAAATCGATCGAATGATTAAAATTTTATCAAATTTTGTCAAATGTGATTAAGATGAGGAAGCAATGGGCAAATGTCCAATTTGCGGGTTTTTTGTTTCATTGGTTAATTATCACATTTTGAATTGTCCACTCGCAGGATTTGGAGAGTCTTCATTCTCGATGTAACGTCGAAGCGTTGCTGTGGAGTTTCGCACTTGGAATATACATATTACGATTCATGACTCTGGGAACAAAGATAAATAAAAAGTATAGGAATTTATCAGTTCTGATAACTGAACAGGTGAGTACGAGTCCCTTGTATCTTATAATCGTAATTTATGCAACACTTGATTTTCACATAAATTCATTTTTCCAGATCAATCTCTATCTACAAATCGAACAAAAACCTCACAAGAAGGACGAGCTTATGGTGGCCAATAGTGTGCTTAAATTGGCCGCTGACTTGATCAAGGTGCGCATTGTCAATAATAATAATAATTATTATTATAATTAATTAATTATATGAATTAAGGATGTTGAGTCGCAAATCGCAAATGATGAGAAAATTCTGAAAATTTGGTATGTTTTTGGATGAATTATTTAAGAGGTCGTGTAAAAATTTCACGACGATTAGGAAGCTCATTATCGAACGATTAACATTAACAAATTAAATTTAATTAAATGTAGTCTTATGGAAACTGATATAACTTTGCGATAAGTTTTTTTTGACCTCTCAATTTTTTAATATCTACACTATATTGAAAGCAACGGAAACGAAACGAAGTTTATTGATAAATATTTCTTTTATTTGTTTACAAAATTGTTCTTAACAAAATGTTAATATTTTAATAACGAGCTTCCTAATCGTCGTGAGATTTTTACACGACCTCTTAAATACTTCATAGAAAAAAATACCAAATTTTCAGAATTTTTTCATCATTTTTCATTTTAACCCTTAAGGAGGTTGAAGTAATGATGATAGAATTCTGAAAATTTAATATGTTTTTAAATGAAGTATTCAGGAGGTCGTGTAAAAATTTCACGACTATTAAAAAGCTATTTATTGAACAATTAACATTAAAAGATTTCATAGGGACTCAACATCCTTAATTAATTATCTTTATACCATTTCAGGAGTTGGAGTGTCCTTTCAAAATTTCCGGTCTATCGGCAAATCCATATTTATACACCATCACAAAAGTCGTCTTGCTGTCGGCACTTTCGGGAGTTCTCTCCGAGCTACTAGGATTCAAATTGAAATTGCACAAGATAACAATCAAATAAAATAAAATACGAAGGTTAGTTAATGCACGTGTTTTTCTTTTAGAAAACGTTATGACAATTTATCCTTTGAATAGAGAGAAAAATTTTATCCCTCGAGCTTATATAAATATATATATGTGTAAAGATATGTGGGAAATTATTTTTATTTCACGCTTTGGAAGAACATTGTAATAATATAAATATTGAGAAATGATATAGTATGTTTTATATCTGCAAGAAATAAGAAAATATTGATCGAACGATGATTTGTCACCTTCTCTCTGGCGATAATTCGTCGACACAGTCAAAAACTGCGTTTTATTCGAGGATTGCCTTACTCGAATGAGTGTTAAATTTTTTAATCGTTTCTATACAATTTTAAGGATTGATACAAAAAATCCGTTTATGAGAATGCTTCTATATATAGCGAGAGGAAGTTTTGCCAGAATGCTTAATTTTTTTGGCGATAAAAAAAGTTTCCGGACAAAACTTCAAAAAAGGTCTCGAACGTTTTTTTATGTCATTTCGTCGGAAATCAATGTAAACTAATTTGACAAGCGGCATTTTAAAGGGGAAAAATTCGGCTTAATTTCCTGATTTTTTAGTTATTTTTACGAATTGCTTTTTTTACTCTATTTTGAAAACAGCTGTTTTTCGCCTTTTTCCCCCTCTCTTCGGGTGCACCCATCTTCAAGAGAAAGTTTTTTAAATACATTTTTACGATTAGATTCATAAACGGGGAAGTTTGAGCTTCAATTTCCTTTGTTTAAAAACTTTTAGCGATTTTTTTTCCAGAGTTATTCTGTTTTTTGTGAAAAAAGAGGAAATTTGAAAAATCCTGTAAAACACGAAAATAAAGAGGGTTCATGAAAAACTTCAAGATAGTAAAAAGTTGCGTCTGTTTTTTTTTTAGTACAGAGGAATTTTTTTCAGATTTTTTTTCCGAAATTTTGTTTTCTCATGTTGAGGTTGGAAAACAAATTAGGGAAACAAATTTGAAAAAAATTTCAATGTGTTGAAAATGGTAAAATAAAGTATTTTCTCCTCTTGAAATTTTATCAACAATCCCATAGTTCTCGAGTTATGGTAATTTAATGAGCTGAGCTCTGACCCAGAAAGTGAGAAAAAAAAAATTTCGGAAAAAAATCGGAAAAATTCCTCTGCACTCAACAAAAACAGCTGCAACTTTTTGCTATCTTGAAGTTTTTCATGAATCCTTTTTGTTTTTATGTTATACGGGATTTTTCAAATTTCCTCTTTTTTCACAAAAACGGAATAACTTTGGAAAAAAAAATCGCTCAAATATTTAAAAAAAAGAAAATTGAAGCTCAAACTTTCCTCTTTATGAATCCAATCGTAAAAATGTATTTAAAAAATGTCCTCTAGAAGATGGGTGCACCTGAAGGAAAGGCGAAAAACAGTTGTTTTCAAAATAGAGTCCAAATGTAAAAACAAATTGTAAAAATTATTTAAAAATCAGGAAACGAAGTCGAATTCTTCCCCTTTAAAATGCCGCTTGTTAAATTAATCTACGTTGACTTCCGGCGAAATGGTATAAAAAACCATTCCAGACCTTTTTTTACTAATTATTTACTCACCTCCCCAATCATTGTTAATTTATTTTTAATGATTCTTCAACATTCAGACTTCTTGTCATCGCCGTATATATACAAAAATCTACACCGTGACTGAAATTAAAATATAAACCGGCGATTCTGGTGCCCACAGATGTACATGATTCTTCCTTTGTAAATCGTGTCAGTTGGCACTGCACTTGTTTTTTTTCACATTTTTACTTATAGCAGGCTCATTAGAAAATTATCGTTTCGTCGCGTACATAACGCCATGCTATGTACCTATTATTACATTGTGACTTCTCCGGTATGAATCATTCCTGCTTCATAAGCAAAACTGTGGTTGAACAATTATTTTACGTCGGTCCGATTGTAATCAGCGTTCATTGTACATAAAAAAAGAAGAAAAACTTACAGTCTGTAGATTAGGGCGATTCAAAAAGAAAAAAAAATATTTTTTTCCTCGCAAACAGGCTTAAAAGTATCATGAAGGTATAAAAAGAGGCCCATTAAAATATGAGCTCTTAATATTAATATTAACATTGCCCTCATGGCACTTTTTGATTTTCCATAAAAACAACATGGGAAAAATTATTTTTACGTCTTCTGATTTTCATAACTAGCAAACGATTTATACGGGAAATGTAAAGACGTGTTTGTAGAGAATTGAACCCTCTAAAAAAAAGGTTCTGAGTTACTTTTTGATAAGTCCATTCGTTCAAAAGTTATTCAATGTCAAAATTAAATTTTTCGCAAATTTAGCCGATTTTTCGATATTACACCGGAACTATTAGTTTTATCGACAAAATGTGGATGAAATTTCATGTGAATCATAAAGTAAACTTTCGAGAAATGGTAACAGATAGTTCTCACTATAATAATAAACAAAAATAGAACGCTTTAAGATAATTGTGCAGCAGAAGTTAGCTTAAAATTTTTATTTTTCTATTAAGAAAATGACATTCATTGTAGTAAAATAGTAAATTATTATTCGATTTTATTTTTACATAAAAAACAAGAAAAAAGCTAAATTTTAAGCTAATTTCTGTTGCACCATTTTTTAAAGCGTTCTATTTTTTTTTATTATTACTACTACTGTTTCCGGTGTAATATCCAAAAATTGGCCAAATTCACGAAAAATTAAACTTTGACATTGAATCTGTTGCACCATTTTTTAAAGCGTTCTATTTTTTTTATTATTACAGTGAGAACTATTAGTTAACATTTCACGAAAGTTTAATTTATCTTTCACGTGAGAATCTCATCCACATTTTGTCGATAAAACTACTAGTTCCGGTGTAATATCCAAAAATCGGCCAAATAAACGAAAAAATTAAACTTTGACATTGAATAACTTTTGAATAACTTTATCAAAAAATTAACTCGGAACCTTTTTTGCAGAGCGTTCAATTCTCTACAAAAATACGTCTGCAGATTTCCCGTATGATAAATCTTTTGCTAGTTATAAAAATCAGAAGACGTAAAAATAATTGTTTCATGTTATTCTTATGGAAAATCGAAAAGTGGGATGCGCACAATGTTAACGTTAATATTAAGAGCTCATATTTTTACAGGCCTATGTTCATACCTAAACAAAATTTTGGAGACTGTTTCCAAAAGATTTTTTTTTTTTTTTTAATCGCTCTAGTATAAGAAGTACATACATTTATTGTATACGGAGAGTCCACATTTATAGTTTCATCGTAACAGCGCGACGAGACCGAGAATCAAGAAAATTAGTTCATTCATCGAAACGAAGCTTGCTCGACTGGTGGAACCGATGCCGGGAACATGATAAATTTTCTTCGTTGTACTTCTTGCCAGAACTTCGCTCGACAACGGCTCGATACCATCTCCGATGTTGCAGAGATTGTTCGGACACGAGCGATAATACGTTTTTTGATGCGGTGTCTGTATAACGGCATTCAAATACATCGGTTTGTCCTCGCAGGAGCGATAAAACCGTTTCACCTTGCCAGGCGGATCGAGGTACTCCTCTCGGTATATTGTGCAATAATTTTTGTCACAATCGCTCGCCGTTCCAGCCTCGAAGATACATTCAAAGTCCGAGTCGCACTTGTAACACGACAAACCTGCGGAACACATTGAAGTAGGGATGTTCTATTGCGATTCAATTCTTTTGTTCAAAAAATCGATCTTATGAATCGATTCTTGACTTTAAAAATCGAAAATTCGATTTTTTATTAAATTCATTATCCATTGAAAATTGGCAATTGAATGAAGATTGACAAAAGTCTATGAAACATCAACGTCAAGGTTGAAAGAAAAAAAATTATGCGAAAATGTGAAAGCGTGAGAAAAATCGGAAATTTGGACATCGCTTCCTCAGTATTTTTTCGTATTTACAAATCCTCCTCTATGAGGAAATGTTAGCAAATTTTAGTAAATGTTAGCGTCACAGTTTTGGCTTCCTCATAGAGGAAGCTTTGTAAATATGGAAAAATACTCTGGAAACGATGTGCAAATTTCCGATTTGCAAGTTTTTTTTACTACCTCTGGTTATCGGAGTAATAAAACGGCAGCTTTGTATCGTACAATTATCGATCAAGCTTTTTTTTGAAAATTTCAAAATTGCATCAAATTTGCACGGTTCAAGCGATTTTTGAAAAATTGAATACCCAGTAACTTTTTCCATTAAACTACCATTATAGAAATTTTGAGCCTGATATAACGAAGTATGTGCAAGCTAGAGCGATTATGCGCTTTCCCAAAAAATTAAAAATTTTATAAATCACGAACCCCTCGAGCAATTTTCGCGAAATTCCATACCAACAATATTTTTCACTCAAACTATCGGTATAATTTTTTTTTAACCTGATATCGCAAAATTTGCGGAAGCTAGAGCGATCAAGCTTTTTCTTTGAAAATTTCAACATCGCATAAAATGTACACGGCTCAAGCGATTTTTGCAAAATTGAATACCAAGTAACTTCTTTCATTGAACTACCATTATAAAAATTTTGAGCGTGGTATCACGAAATATGTGCAAGCTAGAGCAACCACGCGCTTTTTGCAAAAAATTCAAAATTTTATAAATCACGAACCCCTTGAGCGATTTTCGCGAAATTCAATAGCAATAATCTTTAACACTCAAACTATCTGTATAATATTTTTTAATCCGATAGCGCAAAATTTGCGAACGCTAAATCAACCACGCCCTTTGTTTGAAAATTTAAAAGTTGCATAAAATTCGCACACGTCAATGAATTTTTGCAAAATTCATAACAAACAAAGGGGCTGTGGAGCTCAGCTTATGTGCAAAATTTCGGCTCGCTACTCCAATGTGGTCTTGAGATATAGATGTTCGAATTTTTCGAGGCAGTGACACACACTCACACACACACACACACACACACACACACATACATACATACATCCGGACATTTTTAAAAAATATAATTTCTCGATGTTTTAGGACATTTTGAACATACTGACATGAAAATCTTGAAAAAAAAAATTTCACGAAAACAAGGCATCCTCTATGAGGAAGCAAAAGAGTAAAAAAATTAAAAGTTAAGATATTAAAAACTTGATCGAAAGATAAAAATAATCGAAAGTAAAAATATACAAAATATCGTAAAACAATAGAAATTTATGTAATAGGAAAAAAGTTTGATTTGTTAAATACACATTCATAATATTTTTAACAATATATTAAAAAGTGCAAATGTGTAAAAGAATCAAACTATGTTTAGCCAGAATGAAACTGCTTTATATTTATTTTGTAATCATTTTGTATTTAAAATAAATTAATGCATTTTAATCATTTTCCATAGCAAAAACTTAATAAACACTTAACGTAAGCTTTGATCGGCAATTTATTTTTTTAACGATTTTTAAAAATCGATTCTTACGAAATCGATTCTTTAGATTCGATTTTTCATGAAAATCATTTTTCTTGATTCGATTCACATTGAATATCAATTTTTTATTCGTTTCCCAATAATGAACATTGGTGCCATTTTTCGTTGCAAGAGCAGAACGGATATAAATGAAATATCGAAAATCACGACCGAACAAAAGGGTACGTTATTTGTAAATAGGTCAACAAGCGCACTTCACTTTCCGAGTCGTTCAACACGCAATATTGCAGTGAACCGGAAATTGCTCGACTACTGTAAAAACCCACAACTATTTTGTTGATTTTCAATTAACGCGTCACAATGTGTCGACAAAAATGGGTTTCACAGAAGCTGGTTTTTTTTTCTACATTTCCAAATTATATTCTGTATAGAAATTCCTTACTTTTGGCTCTTGACGATCGTTTGAAACCGTAAATAATTATAGTCTCTCATTACATCACTGTTACATGGCGATTGGAATGCGGTCAGAAGCAACAATGCAATATATGTGTATATACTTGCCGTTTGCAAAAAATCCTTCTTGCAGGACAAAAATCAAAATGGTCAAATAGCGTGTATCCATATTTTGAATCTGTATAAAGTTTTGAGAAATAAATCAACGTGTATCAATAAGGGCAAACGCGATTCGTTTGAAGTAAAGGGGGCGCCGTACACTTTGACATTATCTATAAATCCTTATCGCAAATAATCGTTCTTTGTTATCAGTAAGTTTCTTATCGATCCCATCGTCGTTATATTGAGTCACATTATAACTATATACTATGATAGTACAGGAATTCGAGAGTATAGACTCTGGGCACGATTACTCATTAATTGGTATAACATTGTTAAAGAAATTTTGGTTTTTGTTGAACACAATTTTTGATTGATATTTAATACTGCATATTCGTATTATCCCAAAATGAAAGAAATCATTTTAATGTTCGGACACGCGCGTGAGAAAAAGTGTGACAATGAAATTGGCGAAGTTGCTTTCTTTTTTTAGAATTTTGCGGTTACCGAGATAAATTTTTGTTTTGCACAAATGCACTTGTAGGATCGATTTTTAAAAATTTTATTTTTGTATTGTACGTATATTTAAGTATAAACACAGAAAATTTCATGTCAATCCGATAAATATTTTTGAAGTTATAGGCACATTTTTAAATCCGTAATTACTATGTGTAAAGTGCTGTTGAAACTTTGAACGCGTTTTTCTCAAAACCGTGTTTTTGAAGTCGGTGAGCAAGATTTCTCAGGAACGCCATAAACGATCAATCTCAAATTTTTACACAAGCTTTATAAATATATTTTTTAGTAATTAATCGAAGGTTTTCTTTACTGATAAATATATTCCATTTTATAAACAATTTAAGGCAAAAATTTCCATAAAAATAGAATTTTTTTGAAAAGCCACTATTTTGGTAAAAAAAATATTTTGTTTAGTGTTTCGATTCAATACTAGATTATTATTAATGTTCTTGAAGTTCCGAATGTTAAGATGAACGAAAAATTGCCAAGATTATTCTTTTACAAAACAATTTTGAGACTTTGTCAACATTTTGAAAATTAATTCTTGAAATATCTTCGAATTTTTTAAATTATTATTCATCAAGTATTTGCAAGCTCTTCTAATTTTTTGTTAAGCAAATACTTTTTCTGATTTTTCGTTCAATTGAACGTTTGAAACTTCAAGTGCATGATTATTATACCTTATAATAACGAAATCTTTTTTAATTTTTTTATTTTTGATGATTAGTTTTTCAAAATAAACATTTCAAAATAAAGTTAAAAGTTACAAAAATACGTATATAAATTTTTACGTTAATAAATTAAAATTTCTTTCCAGAGAAAATTCTTGTAAAATCGCTTTTTTTTTACCTTCTGAGTGCGTTTAGCTCGTTAAAAAAAACGCTCAAGGCATAGAGTTCAGAATGTTATTTTTGGAAATCGAAAAATTCTCGATATTATTATGCTCAAATTCTCAAAACTGAATTCGGAAAGAATGTTTAGAATGGTTTTGAATTTCCTACATGTAATTTAAAAATTTCTAGTCAAAAAATTAAAGGAACAGCAAAATTTTCGAGATTTTTCAGCGATTTTCCAAAGGCTGTTACTTTGTTAATTTTTGCCGTACAATAAAAAAAAAAGCATTTTGAAGCTTGAATCTTTTAGTTTTGGAATCTTGAGTCAAAATAATTTTGTGGGCATCACCCTCGACGTCAATACATTTTTTTTCAAATTAAAAAATTTCTAAAATTTTGAAAAAAAAAAATTTCGAAATGTGGATTTTTTTTTAGTTTTCACGCTCATTAAATGCAAATTTGAGAGAATAAAAAGATTTTTTTTTTCATTATTAACACCATTAATTAATTGGTTTTTACAGATCAATAAACGTGTTCAATCTTTCTAAAAGTTTGATGACTCGATCCCAAAAAACGGCTCAACCGACTGTTTTGAAAATTGGCATGATTTTTAGGTATGTATTGAGCTAAAAGAGAACCTTAAAACATTGGTCATTTTCGCAATATCTGCAAAGTTGTGGTAGATTTTCTAAAACAAGAAAAAAAACAATTTTTTGGACTTTTTCAAGTCAAAATTAAGCATGGAAACAATTTTTTTTCGTTTGTGACAGTGACAGGCTTATAGAGGGTAGATTTAAGTTTCCGAAATCCCCCGTTTACTTGCTGTACGATCCGTAGTTCCAGAGATATCGAAGGTTTAAAAAAAACCGAATTTTTGTTCAATCGCCGATATCTCAGCGAAAAATGGTCATAGAACAAAAAAAAAAAGCAAATTGAAGCCAAAGAATCCAGCTAAACGATCCATAGCTCGAAAAAGCCCATCGACTGTTTTGAAAAAAGCAAAAATTTCGAGAAAATTTTTATCGTGATATTTCTTTCGACTGCGTCGAGGGTGATGCCCACAAAAATTTGTTGACTCAAGATTCCAAAACTAGAAGATTCAAGCTTCAAAATGCTTTTTTTTAAATTTTTTACGACCAAAATTAACAAAGTTACAGCCTTTGGAAAATCGCTGAAAAATCTCGAAAATTTTGGTGTTCCTTTAATTTTTTGTTATTGCGTATTGAACGTTTGCATGCATAATTGAATATATGCAGATAAATTGTCTCTATGCAGAGACGAATATTTATGAAAATAATTGCTCGTAAAGAAAGGTTGGCAAACAATAAGTTTAAAAAAATGGGGAAGCCAGTGGGAAAAACATCATTTTTGGGAAATTTGAACCGCTCTGTCAACCGCCAGGATTAATCATAATTGTGAGACCCAAATAATAAATTTGATGGTCCGCCGTCTATTATTCGCAGGATGCGTATAACATAGATCTATAGATACCGTACTATTACTGTTCATCGATGTGGTAATCCATCAGGTGTAAAAAATGTATGTTTACATAGTAGGTGTGAACTTGCCATAATTATTGCGTCTATGAAAATAACGCCTTATTGTTATCGCATATGCTCATTCTAAGTGCGTGACACAAAACGATAATCCGTCCATCTCTATTTCTACATCCGGGGCGTTCCATCCCAAATAGGACAGTTTGAAAAATGTTTTTTTTTATTCCCTCAATTTTTGGTATTTTGGGCATAACTTCTTTGATAATGATCCAAATTAAAAGGTTTTTTTTTCCAAATTTCTGTTTTGTATGGCCTTTTCAGAAAAAAATACAACAAAAATATTCGACGAGTTTTTGAATGAGTTTTTTGAGTTTTAAACTTTAAGTCGCGTTTTCAAAAGTGGGTGTCATTTTTTATTTTCCTTTAAATTTTTTCCTTTAAACAATTATCTATTCAACAATTTTTAAGACTAGTTCGATCGTGGGATTTCCAAAACTACTATTTTTTTCCATTTTTTTTAAATAATTTTTTTTTTTTAAATAAATTATTATGAATACCAATTTTTGTTACTGTATAGTATTTTTTAAAATCATTTTGAATTAATTTTGACATTTTTTCATTATTAACAAATTATCACAATTAATAATTAATCGATGAGCAAATAACAACAGTTCAAGAATTGTATGAGTGGGCATTGAACCTAAATAGTCTACCGAATATTGCTGTCAAATTTTCACCTGAGAAACATTATTTAGATGCAAAAGAAAGATTTTATTTGCGATACAATACTGCGAAGTCAATAACAGGGGGACACCAAAATTTCATTCAATTATTCCAATGAGCAACGGAAACGTATTGGCAAAGGAATATTCTGATTCAGGAAATAATCGTATATGTAAGGTTTTCAAAAAAATACGTGAATAAATAAAAACTGTTGTTATTATTATTCATAAATAGTCTCAACGATTATTATTAATTTTAAGAACTTGTTGACGATAAAAAAAAGTCAAAATAAATTCTGAATATTGAAAAAAATACTATTCAGTAACAAAAATTGGTATTCATTATAATTTATATTAAAAAAAATTAATTTTCAAAAATCGAAAAAAAATAGTAGTTATGGAAATCCCACGATCGGACTAGTCTTAAAAATTGTTGAATAGATAGATGTTGAAAGCAAAAAAGTAAATAAAAAAATAAAAAATGACACTTTTAAAAACACGATTTAAAGTTTGAAACTCAAAGAACTTATTCAAAAACTCGTCGAATATTTTTGTTGTATTTTTTTCTGAAAAGGCCGTAAACAACAAAAATTTTGAAAAAAAAACTTTTAATTTGGATCATTATCAAAGAAGTTATGACCAAAATACCAAAAAAGAGCGGTTTTTTTGTTAATTCAATATCTTTTGAACGGGTAATAAAAAAAATCTCAAAATTTAACAGGAAGGGTCTTTTGATGGGTACTAAAAATTATAAAAAAATTGAGGAAATAAAAAAAAAGTTTTTCAAACTTTTGTCCGATTGGGATGGAACGCTTCACACCTAAGTTTTTTTTTTTTTTTTTTTTAATATTACGATGGTACAGCATATGGTTTTTTTTTCATTCTGTTGCAATGAGCGACACGCGCGCGAAGGGGTTTTTTTAGCGTTTAGTTGGCGCGATCTGTATTGTTCCATGGAAAAATGAGATTGCTGGGGAAGGCCGACCGATTATTCATCGCCGCGGATGGTTGTCCGAGTTAATAATGGTCTGTATTTAGCTCTATGTCCCCAGTTGACGCGAGTGAATAATAAAATAAAAAAATGAATAGTTATCATCGCACTTTTCAGGTGTCGCTATAAAAGGTGGGGAAATCCTTTACTTATATATAAACTGAGGGATCCCACGAACAAGTGACTAGTTTAACCTGTTTTTTCGACGACGAAGCGACTTTGTTGATCCTCTATTTCGGAGCACAATAATATTCTCGCGATCTCGTGTTTCAATATTATAATTTTACAAAGCATTTTTCACCATGTTTGCATTCTCATTGACGATACTCGTTTTCGCGGTGGTCTTCGAGTGTCCATCGTGTTACGGCCAGAGCGGCCAGAGCAACAGCATAATATTCGCCGCCAGTAAGCAACATTATCAATTCGCACAGAATTTTCATTAAGTTCTAACACTATATATGGGTCATTCCATGTCAAATCGACCAATAGTTGGAATTGACCCTGTTCAATTTCGATGTAACTTGGTCAGAAGTTTTCTTTTATCATAAAACGAAGTTCTACCAAAGGAAAAAAATTAGAAATTTTTATTTCGAAAGTTACGCAAAATTCTAAATTTCACAATTTTTTTATATTTTTCAATTTTAATTTTTAAATATCTCGAAAGCTATTATAGTTACGAAAAAATCATTATGGATTGATCATAAAGAGTATACTTGGGGCTACAAAAAAGAAATATTCCGAAAAAAAAATTTAGAAAAATGATGAATTTGGAGAATTTTGAATTTTTAAAAATCGTGAAAATCCACGATTGACATTAATTTTTTGGTTCAATTCTTTAATTCAATACTTTGGACTGATCTTAAAAGATCCTGAAATTTTTAGAATTGCGTTTTTCTTTTCAAAAATATGAATTTTTGGACGTTGGTAGAATAATTTTTTTTAATTTACCTCTCAGTTAAGTTAAGTTGAGCAATCATGTAATTTTTACTGCTCAAAATTGCGAAATAACATTACTTAACATTACTTAACTTAGAGGCAAAAAAAAAATCATTTTTACCAAAATTCAAAAATTCATATTTTTGAAAAAACAAAAAACGCTATTCTGAAAATTTCAGGATCTTTTAAGATCAGTACAAGTTATTATATTTAAAAAATTGAACCGAAAATTTAATGTTGATAGTGGATTTTCATTATTTTTGAAAATTAAAAATTCTCCAAATTCATCATCATTCAAAATTTTTTTTCGGATTTTTTTTTTTTCGTAGTCCCACGTATACTCTTTACGACGAGCCGAGGACGATTTTTTCGTAACTATGATAGTTTGGAGATATTTAAAAAATAAACTTGAAAGATTTAAAAAATTGTGAAATTTTTAATCTTGCATAAATATCGAAAAAAAAAATATTTAATTTTTTTCCTTTGGTAGAACTTCGTTTTATGATTAAAAAAAACGTCTGACCAAATGTCATCGAAATTGACAGGGGTTGATTCCACCGATTGGTCGATTTTACATGGAATGACCCATATATATATTTTTTTTCTATCGAAAGGTACAACGACAACGACAACGATGAGACCAACGACCAAACCGACGACCAGACCGACGGCTAGACCGACGACCGCAACACCTTGCCGTTGTGTTCCTATGGGAACGTGCAGTGACAACCCCGGCTTCGACGTTAGAATCGTCAATCAGGTATTTTATCATTGAGGCAATTAATGATCGCGTCAATGAGTAAATCATAACTTGAGCGAGGAGAGACGATGGGTACAGGGGAGAAAGATGGAGAAAACAATATATATGAGGCATTCCATACCAAGTCGACCTGAGTGTGACTCTTGACCTCGCTGATTTCGGTTACGATTTTTTATATGATTCTTCGAACTCAAAATAGCATTCAGAATTTTTTTCAGATTTTTAAAACCAAATTTGAGTACGTTATGATTGTTTGAACATTTTTTTCGAAAACCTCGAGCGCCGCCGTAATTTAAAAACCCGAAAAAATTCTCAAAAATCCGGTGTCAAAAATGAAAATTTTTGACCCAATATTCATGATGTCCAGGCTTTTGCTTCCACCTCGATTTTAGGTTTTTATGGAGAAAACGTAAAAAAAATAGATGCAGAAGTTAACCAACTATTTTTCTTGAAAAAAAGTGAAAAAAATTCCAAAAATAGTTGGTTAACGATAAAAATATTCAAGCCACTTTTCACGGTAGATCAATTTTTGCATCTATTTTTTTTTTCGTTTTCTTCGTAAAAACCTAAAATCGAGGTGGAAGGAAAATCCTGGACATCATGAACCTGGGATCAAAAATTTTCATTTTCGACATCGGATTTTTGAGAAATTTTTCAGATTTTTAAATTGCGGCCCTCGAGGTTTTCGAAAAAAATGTTCAAAAAATCATAACGTACTCAAATTTGATTTTAAAAATCTGAAAAAAATTCTGAATGCTATTTCGAGTTGGAAGAATCATAAAAAAAAATCGTAAATAAAATCAGCGAGGTCGAGGGTCACACTCAGGTCGACTTGGTATGGAATGCTCCGTATGTAGGTCGAATTTATTGGGACCGTGCGATGGTGGCGGTGCCGGGTGTTTTTTCAGCAAACTGGTTATTGTCCGGCCGGTCAAGTTTGGTGCTGCGGATCGAGTAACTTGGCTCAAGCAGGTTGTGGTGTGCGAAAAATAACGAATTCCCCGCAACAGCCGACCGGTACAGCGAGATTTGGAGCATATCCATGGCAAGCTGCACTCTTAACGCAGTCCAACGAATACATCGGTTCCGGTGTTTTGATCAGTCCCAATCACGTATTGACAGTTGCCCACAAGATCGCCCCTTATCCGTAAGTAAACACGGGATTTGCACGATTTATCAGCTGATATATGCTATAACATTTTTTTTTATCACCAAACGACAGTCGAATTATGAATGGGAATAATATACTACAAGCAAATAATCAAATATTGAAATGTGTTTTTCTTCTTTGAAAAAAAATTTAGCAATCGCAATTTCAAAGTGAGACTCGGCGACTGGGACGGTCAAAAAATAGTAGAGTCGAATCCGTATCAAGAGTATGCACCTGCACGCTTGATCATACATCCAAGTTACATCAAGGAAAATCTTTACAACGATATTGCTATCATAGTATTGGACCGAACAGTGCCGATATCCTCGAGCCCGAACATAAATACCGCTTGTCTCGGAACTGCTGTACCAGCTGCTGGAACGAGGTATCCATTTGAAATTTGTATTATTATTAGTTTCAAAAATTAACTTTGGTTTTCTTCATATATTTATAAATTTTGACAGTTCATACATGGATCATTCCATGTCTAATCGACCAATAGTTGGAATTGACCCCTTTCAATTTCGATAAAATTTGGTCAGAAGTTTTCTTTTATCATAAAACGAAGTTCTACCAAAGGAAAAAAATTAAATATTTTTTTTTTCGAAAGTTATGCAAAATTCAAAATTACATTATTTTTTCAAGTCTATTTTTTAAATATATCGAAAACTATTATAATTACGAACAAATCATTCTGGATTCGTCTTGAAGTGTATACTTGGGGCTACGAAAAAAAATACTCCGAAACAAAATTTTGAAAAATGATGAATTTAGAGAATTTTGAATTTTTAAAAATCGTGCAAATCCACGATCAACATTGCATTTTTTGTTTAATTTTTGTTACGTAATACCTTGTACTGATCTTAAAAGATCCTGCAATTTTCAGAAAGGTGTTTTCTTTTCGAAAATATGAATTTTTTGAACTTTGGTAAAAAACTTTGTTTTTTTACGTCCAAGTTAAGTAAAGTTGAGCAATCATGTAATTTGGAAATTTTAAGCAGTAAAAATTACGTGATTGCTCAACATTACTTAACTTAGACGTACAAAAACAAAATTTTTCTAACCCCAATTAAAAAATTCATATTTTTGAAAAAAAAACACCTTACTGAAAATTTCATGATCTTTTAAGATGAGTACAAGGTATGATATGTATAAAATAGAACCAAAAATTTAATGTCGATCGTGGATTTTCAAGATTTAAAAAAATTCAAAATTCTCCCAATTTATCAGTTTTGAAATTTTTTTTCCGAATATTCTTTTTTTCGTTGCCCCAAGTATGCTCTTTGAGACGAATCCAGAACGATTTTTTCGTAACTATAATAGTTTTCGGGATACTTAAAAAAAAACTTGGACAATTGAAAAAATTGTGGAATGTTGAATTTTCGAAAAAAAAATTAATTTCTTTCCTTAGGTAGAAGTTCGTTTTAAGATAAAAGAAAACTTCTGATCACATTTCATCGAAATTGAAAGGTGTCGAATCCAACTATTGGTCGATTTGACATGGAATGACCCATATATGGTTGATTGATAAATCAATCTGAAATATTCTATACCGATATAAACTAAAAAGGACAATTGTTGAAAGTATAACAAATTTTGTAAGAGTGTGACTTTTGAAAAAAATATTTGGCACGTTATTTTTACGATTAATTCAATTTCTACAATTTTCACAATTTCTCCGCAAGTTCATTCATATAGAAAGTAATTAATATTACTTTGAATACTTTTAAAAATCGAATACATTAATCTGATCAACTTTTCAAATAATAATACGTATTTTTTATTTGAAGCGTCATTTTTTTTAGCTATATCTCACATCTCTTGACTCGTAAAACGATTTTCTAAAATCTGTGAGTGCTTTTGAGAGATCCTTAAAAAACGTATCTAAAATTATATGAACTTTTGAACGTTGAGCTGAACCAAAAATCTCTATGTGTATTTCTTACATATCGAATTTTAAAAAAACCTAGGGACTGAAAAATTTGAATTTATTCAAATTTCGCACGTTATACATAAAAAAAATTATTTATTTCAGATGTTGGGTGTCCGGTTGGGGTGAAACGGCATTTAGCCCGGCCAACACTTATCAGAGCATAATGAAAGAGGTCGACGTTCCAATAGTCGATCAAGGAAGTTGCGAGTCTCGTCTGCGCGCGACGAGACTGGGACAATTTTTCTCTCTCGAGAAAACGAGCTTCATGTGCGCCGGTGGCGAACCCGGAAAAGACGCTTGCACGGTAAATAACACGAAGATTCATTTTCGTAAATTTGTTTCGAATCGCCGGAAGGAGAAAAATGCTATGGCTACATTAGACTGATTCAAAAAAAGCGAATATTTTTTGTTTTTTGCAGTAACATATTAAATACCTTCGGAAAGGTGAAAAAAGTTGCCTGTTAAAATTAGAGCTTTTAAGGTTGTTTAGAAGCAAATCACGTTTAATGAGAAAATTCTGAAAATTTGGTATGTTTTTCAATGAAGTATTTAAGAGGTCGTGTAAAAATTTCACGACGATTTGGAAGCTCGTTATCGAATAATTAAGATTAACAAATTAAATAAAATTAAATGTAGTCTTATGGAAACTGATATAACTTTGCGATAAGTTTTTTTTTTTGACCTCTCAATTTTTTATTATCCACAATATACTGAAAGCAACGAGAAGAAAACGAAGTTTATTGATAAATATTTTTTTTATTTGTTTAAAAAATTGTTTTTAACAAAACGTTAATTTCTTAATAACAAGCTTCCTAATCGTCGTGAAATTTTTACACGACCTCTTAAATACCTCATACAAAAACATACCAAATTTTCAGAATTTTCTCATCATTTTTTATTTTAATCCTTAAGGAGATTGAAGTAATGATGATAGAATTCTGAAAATTTGGTATGTTCTTACATGAAGTATTCAGGAGGTCGTGTAAAAATTTCACTACGATTAAGAAGCTATTTATTGAACAATTAACATTCAAAGGCTTCATAGCTTCTAAACAACCTAAATAAAAATATTTATCGGTGGCATATCGCATATTTTGATTTCCCATTTAAATAACACAGGGAAAAAAAAATTTCAAACTTTGAAATTTTATATCTCAGTTTCAAGTCAATGTCCCAAAATGAACGACACATATTCTTGTAGAGAATTGAGCGCTCTACAAAAAAGATCTTTTGTAATTTTTCTATAAACTCACTCTTACAAAAGTTATTCACGTTCTAATATATGTGTATATTAGACTGTGAATATGGGTGAACTCATGTTGGTAATTTCTTTAAAAATTAAGTAATTTATGTTAATGCAATTTAAACTTTTGTTTCAGGAAAGTGTTTACGATATTTAGTAATAAGTTTCAACATTTTGCCGGAAACTAACAAAAAAGTGAAGCTTACTCTAAATTTAATTTTAACCTTGAATAACTTTTGAAGGAGTGAGTTTATAGAAAAATTACAAAAGATCTTTTTTGTAGAGCGCTCAATTCTCTACAACAATATGTGTCGTTCATTTTGGGACATTGACTTGAAACTGAGATGTAAAATTTCAAAGTTTGAAATTTTTTTCCTGTGTATTTAAATGGGAAATCAAAATATGCGATGTGCCACCGCTAAATATTTTTATTAAGAGCTCTAATTTTAACAGGCATCTTTTTTTACCTTCCCGGAAGTATTTAATATGTTACTGCGAAAAACAAAAAATAGTGGCTCTTTTTTTAATCAGTCTAGGCTATATATTATGATTTGCTGTGTTTACAGGGAGACGGGGGTGCTCCGTTGGTTTGTCAATCCAATACCGGTCAGTGGCAGGTGATCGGTTTGGTTACATGGGGAATCGGTTGCGCAGATTCCGGTGTACCGGGCGTCTACGTAAACGTACCGAATTATCGTTCCTGGATAACCCAACAAACGGGAGTCACCCGATAAACCAACTTCAAGTTATCGTTTAAAAAAAAAATAGATTACAGATATCTCTCGATCGCTTTCTCGATATTGAACAAAAGACTGTACCTGCCAATACTCTGTTCGTGTAACTTAGCCCCCAATTTTAAGATCTTAAGAGCAAACTTAAGATCAAACTTTCCATTGAACTCAAGTTGGAACTTAAGATCAAACTTAAGTTCCAATTTACGGTGAATCTCAAGTTTAAACAAATGTCATTATAAGTTTATATTTGAGTTCAAACTTTAGCCCGAACTTCTGATCGATCTTAAGTTCAAACTTAAATTTGGTTTGAAGTTTGATCTCAAGATCCACCTTAAGTTCGATCAAACTTCTTTCATCGCCTCTATCAACCGTGTTTTTTGGCATTAGTTGTCAAAATAATCAAGTTCGATCGAACTTAAGTTGAACCTCAAGATAAGTTCAAGCTCAAAATAAGACAAGCTCAAGTTCACGTTTAAGTTTGAACTTAAGATTAATCTGAACTTTTTCTGAAGTTTGCACTAAAGTTTTAATTAAAAATGAACTTATAACGACACTTAAGTCCAAACTGAAGATTCATCTTAAATTGGAACTTAAGTTCCAACTTGAGTTCAATGGAAAATTTGATCTTAAGATCTTGAAATTCGGGCCGTAGCATTCTCGTATTTCAAATATCCTGACCGACGACAATATTTCCTGGATCGAATATCTATAATCTATCAAATAATACATATCAAACTAATTGTGCATCCAACAGTGCACTGAACATATATTTACGAAATTTATGACACAAGTGCAAAGGCAAAAAAAATAGGATGGATAAAATTTATATTTCTCCACATATTTGTAACATTGGCTTATAAATATTTTTTTTTTTCGTTATCTCGTATCTAATTATTTACACGTGCTTGTCCCGCATAACGCCTCGAGAAGACTTTTCATCTTTTTTTTCCGACGAATAGAAAGAAGATTAAAAAAAAAACAGAACGCTGGTAACACAGGATCATCGTCAATGAATCAACAATGATCGATAGTTTCCCGTGTCTCATTATTATTCTCACGCGTTACACGGTGCTGCGGTAACTGTACAAACATAGCTCTATACAATAATCGCTGTACATATACCTCGTATATGTAATGATTCATAACATCTCGGACGCTCGCGCCTCTAATCAACGAATCTTGATTAAAAAAATTTTTCTTCCTATTATCCTTTCACTTTTATTCATTCAAATATTCGGCCAAACAGAATGGGCACTCCAAATGCAATCTTCTCGCAGAGGCCACTGTGCCTGATTTAATAGATTCTAGAAAAAAAATGGAAAAGAAACGTTTCTCCTTTCGTTTGGCAGTATGTATTGCTAACCGAGCTTATATGATACTATATATGGGTCATTCCATGTCAAATCGACCAATAGTTGGAATCGACCCCTTCAATTTCGATGAAATTTGGCCAGAAGTTGTCGTTTATCATAAAACGAAGGTCTACCTCAAAGGAAAAAAATTAACAATTTTTTTTTTCGAAAGTTATGCAAAATTCAAAATTTCACCATTTTTTCAATTTTTCAACTTTATTTTCTTAATATCTCAAAAACCATTATAGTTACGAAAAAATCGTTCTGAGTTCGCCTTAAAAAGTATACTTGGGACTACGAAAAAAAATATATTCCGAAAAAAAATGTATAAAAATGATGAATTTGGTGAATTTTGAATTTTTTAAAATCGTGCAAATCCACGATCAACATTAAATTTTTGGGGTTTAAAAAAAAATATAATACCTTGTACTTTTATATAATACTGATCTTAAAAGATTCTGAAATGTTCAGATAGGTGTTTTTTGTTTTTTCAAAAATATGAATTTTTCAATTTTTAAAATCGTACAAATTCACGATCAACATTAAATTTTTTGTACATTTCTTAAATACAATACCTTGTATTGACCTTAAAAGATCCTGAAATTTTCAGAACAGTGTTTTTTTTCAAAAATATGAATTTTTGAATTTTGGTGAAACATTTTTTTTTCTTACTTCTTAGTTACGTAAAGTCGAGCAATCATGTAGTTTTGTAATTATTAGTAGTAAGAATTTCAATTAATTACATAAGAATGTAAAAACATAAACATAATTTTAATTTGCGTTTTTATTTATTCGGTAAAGCGTTTTAAGAGTAAGCAATATATATCGTCTATATTAAATTTACGCTTAAAACGTTTTACCAAATAAATAAAAATTCAAATTCAATTATGTTTCTGTTTTTATATTCTTATGTCATTAATTGAAATTTTTACTGCTCAAAATTACAGAATTACATGATTGCTCAACTTGACTTAACTTAGAGGTGAAAATTCAAAAATTCATATTTTTGAAAAAAAACACCATTCCGAAAATTTCAGGATCTTTTAAGATCAGTAAAAGGTATTATGTAAAAAAAATTAAACAAAAAAATTAATGTTGATCGTGGACTTACGGAATTTTTAAAACTCCAAAAATTCATATTTTTGAAAAAACAAAAAAAAAACTTTTCTGTAAATTTCAGGATCTTATAAGATCAGCTCAAGGTATTATATTTAAAAAATTGAATCCAAAACTTAATGTTGATCGTGGTTTTGCACGATTTTTAAAAATTCAAAGTTCTCCAAATGCATCATTTTTCAAAAACTTTTTTCGGAATATTTTTTTTCGTAAACTCAAGTATACTCTTTAAGACGAACCCAGAACGATTTTTCCGGAACTATAATAGTTTTCGAGATATTTAAAAAATAAACTTGAAAAAATGAAAAAAATTGTAAAATTTTGCATCACTTTCGAAAAAAAATTGTTAATTTTTTTCCTTTGGTAGACCTTCGTTTTATGATGAACGAAACCTTCTGACGAAATTTCATCGATATTGAAAGGGGTCGATTCCAACTATTGGTCGATTGACATGGAATGACCCATATCTATGTATATAGTTTCTCGCACGAGGTAGAGGTATACGCGATTGATTCGCGGTACGAAAAGATTCGTCGGGTGCGTCGTTATATATCTTACAAATAATACGTTCCTTTTTTTTGCAACATCTTAAAAATCGTACAAAATATTATAAACATTTGTCCTAGCGATGCGCAAATCGCTATTATATAACATTGATTCATCTATGTACGTGAATTTTTAAATGTGTGAGTGTGTGTATTTTTATGTAAAACCTACGACAGATGCGCGACTGTAATTTTCTTATTTTTCTCGATTCGCTCGTCGCATTCGATACGCTGGGAAAACAAATTGACAAAAGGCAATTTCCGAGGAACGAAGACGAGAAAGCGTTGATTTTCGCGTCGAGCATTGTGCGCATTGTCATTAATATCTTTGCATTGTTTTCATTTTCGATTTTTCGAATAATTATAAAAAACAATCCAGCCACAACGGCCATTTATCAATTTCCAACTAACATTTCGACGGAATATTTGACATTGAGTTTTGTGGATCTTGCCGTGAAATAAAATAAGAAAATGCGAAAAATCGAAATAAACATTTTGGTTGACCAACTTACGATTCGTCTTCCATTTGCAGTTTGTGTATTACATGTTACATGTATTTTAATGTGTTTTATATATTTTAGCAGTGCGGTTTTGACATCTCGAAAATGACGTACTTTATGCAAATACTTGACATTCATATCTTAAGAGTTATTCGTGAAATTTTTTTGAATCACACAATTTCATAGATAACTAGAAAATGACCGCACTTTCTGTGTTTTTCGAGTTTACACATTGGCGATCATTTTAATCGATCGACTTCGTATATATTTGCCGCAGAGAACGCATCTCGGCTGAAAAAGCCAGCAAACGACTTGATATCGACCTCAACGTGTATGACAAGGGTTGCGAAATTTGTAATGTAAAAGTAATACATTATTCATTACTTTTAGAATGTGTAATGGAAAAAATTTCCATTACCCATTACATTGTAGTGTGTAGTGGAAAAATTTTTTATTACCTATTACAATGTAGTGTGTAATGGAAAACTATTTCATTACCCATTACAATGTACTGTGTAATGGAAAACAATTTCATTACCCATTAAAATGTAGTGTGTAATGGAATAAATTTTCATTACCTATTACAATGGAGTGTGTAATGGAAAAAATTTTCATTACTCATTATAATGTAGAGTGTAGTGGAATAAAATTTCACGACCCATTACAATGTAGTGTGTAATAGAAAAAAATTCCATTACCCATTGCAATGTAGTGTGTAATGGACAAAACTTTGATTGCAATTTTGGGAATGGCAAAATATAGATGAATAAATTATTGCAATTTCGCATTACATTTTTCTAAAAAGCATCTATATGCATACAAAAAGTTGAAGCTACGCAACGATGATGAACGTTCCTAAATCCAATAGGCTGACAGAAAATCACTTTGAGCAAAGGATATTGGCCAAAGCAAACGCTAAAAAAAGTATGTTTAGAAGTGCAGTGCAGCGTTCAACTTTTTGTATGCTTATAGATGCTTTTTAGAATTTAAGGTACGTATTAAAATGTAATGCAAAATTGCAATAATTTATTCATCTATATTTTTCCATTCCCAAAATTGCAATCAAAGTTTTGTCCATTACACATTACATTGCAATGGGTAATGGAAATTTTTTCTATTACACACTACATTGTAATGGGTCATGAACTTTTTTTCCATTACATACTACATTGTAATGGGTAATGGATGTTTTTTTCATTACACACTACATTGTAATGTGTAATGGAATTTTTTTCTATTACACACTATATTGTAATGGGTCATGAAATTTTATTATTACATTATTATTACATTATATTCTCCATTACTTGCAACCCTGTGTATGACAAATGAGCTCCAAAAATAGTTCAATGAGTTAAATACGAAAACGACTAAATAATCGTATCTACAAGACAATGGTATGAAAAAAATTGCTATAAACTATGCATTCCTTCGATACTAGTAATGAAAAATCTTAGGATAGATACTTGTAATAAATATACAAACACTCTTGTCGAAGTAATAACAACTATCGATGTGTACAATTTTCATTTAGATTTTCTTTGTTCTTTGATTCAATAATTTATAAAATGCCACTTCCGAGTGATCCGAGTCGAAATTGAAAACGCGAGTATGTAAATCTCGTTCGAGAAAATTTATTACAAAATTTATTATAATCCCCCTTTTCTCGCAAGCTTCGACTATGCGACTCTCGAGAGTGATCACTCGAATTCGCGACACATTTAGATTAATATTATAATACTTGAATCTATGCGATAGATCCTTTCCTCCAAATTTACTCGAGTGCTTTTAGATTAGATCGATGGGAAATCAGGATCAATGCGATCTTTGTTCTCAAAGCATTCATCGCGAAGATAAATAAATTCCGGAAGTTTGATGCCAGAGCTTCCGTCGATCTCTTGTAAATTATTTTTCGAATTACACGACGATGAAGAAAACTCTTCTCGCAAAGACATTGTTCGATCTGCGTAGATTCTTAAAGAATTTTTGTCTTCTATTATTTTATCATGAGGACACATTTGATACGCGTGATATGATTTTTGCGATGAGAATTAAAAAAATTTCTCATATCTAAAGCGATGGGTGATTCGTAAAAAACGGTGAAAGAAAAACAGAGAAATTGGAAAAGAAAAAAAAATGATACCTGATTAACGAAAGACTCTTGCGTTAATATTAAAACGTGTCCTGTTTAAAATATATAGCCCATTTGTACAATGACTGAAATATGACCATTTTTCAACGTCCGTCGTTACGAGCGGAAAACGATAAAAAATTTATTAGTCATTCGATTGATCACAGGCTCCGCGAAGTGAAAACAAGCAAAACGAAGAAAAATGTTGCTTATTGTTGTCGCTCTCATGAGTAATGTTGGATGAGTCCTCAGTTACGTTAATTTATTCCATTTTTTTTTTTACAATAGAACGTGTCAAATGTGGCGTTAACGAACGGCTATCGAGGTAGGAAATTTTTTTTCTTTTCATTTTTCGTTTGCCCCGATGTTTCACATGTTTCCCTGTCTCTCATTTTTTCTATGATTACTTATGAAATTGTTGGGGAATTGATGCGAGGCAGTTGGACGGAATGATGAGTGACGGGTGGAGATAGTAGATGACCACGTTCCATTTCGTTCACCTCCTGCTGATCCGCTTCCGTTATCGAACCGTTCGATCGTGCCAAACTGTTTCGCTGTCGGCACATGAATGGCGTTTCGACCGGCGATGGAGTTTCACGACCCTGCATCACCGTTAAAAATGGCAATCAATCACATTTTTTGAATTACCAATGATACAATTCTGTGGCTTCCCGGCAGAACGAGTTAAGTCCATTTTTTCGAAAAATGAGTTATAAACGGAAATCAGTCAATTGTTAGGTCTACTTTTATCTCAGCCATATTTCATAACCAGTTAAGTCCAAATATCCCGCCATAGTTTCACTAATGTTGCTTCCTCATAAAGGAAGCTTTGTTTTTCTGCCAAACATTTTTTTTTTCGAGATTTTTATGCCCATGTGTTTAAAATACCCTAAAACATCGAGAAATCATATTTAGAAAAAATGTTCGGATGTAAGTGAATGTGTGTGTGTGTGTGTGTGTGTGTGTATCTTGAGATTCAGATGCAAATAATTAATAACTCGAGAACGCTTCGAGATATCGAGCTAAAATTTGGCACACTTGTCGAGCACGAATTGCTCTTCGTTATGAAAAAGCTTTGTTTTAATCCTAACGGGTGTTCAGATGTTATCGACCTTTTTCGTGTTTGCAAGAATCGCGTAAACGCTCTAACCTCTGCAATTTTCAAGATATTGCACTCAAACTTTGTACAGAATTAGCATAGCTATTAAGGTTGTTTGGTATCGAATTTGGCGAAAATCCATCGAGGGATTAAAATTTCATGAAATTTTGAATTTTTTTAAAAATAGCGCAAACGCTCTAACTTGTGCAATTTTTGAGATATTGTACTGAAATTTTGCACAGAGCTAATATAGCTATCGAGGTTGTTCGCTATTGAATTTGGCAAAAATCCATCGAGGGATTAACATTGTATGAAATTTTTAATTTTTTGAAAAATAGCGTAAACGCTCTGACTTTTGCAATTTTTAAGATGTTGCACTGAAACTTTACACAATGCTAATATAGCTATCGAAGATATTCGTTATTAAATTTGGCGAAAATCGACCGCATGATTGAAATTTTATCCATTTTTTTTTTTTAAATAGCGTACTCCAATCTCTAATTTCGGCTATTTGCGAGATATTGTACTGAAATTTTTTACACGTTCAAAATAATGATCAAGGTTGTTCGCTATTGAATTTGGCAAAAATCAAATTTAGCAAGAAGTAAATTTGAAGAATTTGGCAAATTTGCGCGTTGCTTACTCATGTTTTTCGATAGTTAAAAAAGTTTCCTTTATGAAGAAGCCAAATTTGATTGCCATACTTTGTGATAAAGGAAGCTATGTGATTAAGATGAGGAAGCAATGTGCAAATGTCTATTTTTTGTGCAGTTTTATTAATTTGTTATTGATCGAAACTTCAAATAGATAATAAAATAGTAATCAGCGAATTTACTGTTTTCAACACGAGCATTGATATCAAATTGAGTTGAAGAGACCGAAAAACGTATTAAAATGACCCTAAATGAAAAATATCAAACAAGGACAGCAAGAATCAATTTTTACAGAGAAAAATGCTAAAATCAGTTGATGAAAAAGTTTAGGAACGTGAAAAACTTGAAAAAAAACGAAAAGTTGAAATTATTATTTAACTTTTTTATTATTTTTTTTTATTATTATTTTATTTGTTCAACTTTTCGTTTTTTTTTCACGTTCCTAAATTTTTTCATCAACTATTAGTTAAAAAATAAAAATAAACGCAAAGTTGAAATTATGATTTCAACTTTTCGTTTCTTTTTTATTGTTCACGTTCCTAAACTTTTGCATCAACTAATTTTAACATTTTGTTCTTAAACAATTTTTTCTTGATCCCCTAGCCGAAAGTACGTACTTTGAGGCTGCATTTCAGGCCGGGAAGAGCGACTTTTGTGGCCTGCTCGGACGACAGCTCGCTCTAACGGAACTTTCGTGGCCGGCTGTATGTTTGAGCCCGCGTGTTGACGTTTTGACATATGTCAAAACGTCATTTACATTTGATCATGTAATCTGTGCGTTAACTCCTCTTATTGCAGTTGATTTTCGTATGTGTTTTTTTTACCTTTTGTATATCTCTTATTGCAGTTGATTTCCGTGCGTGTTCTTTTACCTATTTTATATGTTTTTAATGCCCGCCCCGACCCGCAAAACCTCGGCTTCGCCTCGGTTTTGCAAAAGTCGGGCGGGCCCCCGCGCCGTTGGATCGACAAAAATCTAGTCTTCGTTAAACTTCGCGAGATTGTCGATAGGCGCGCTGGCGCAAGCCACAAAAGTAAAATAAGTGAATATACAGATATGGCCAAACACAAATTAGCTGTCATGCTGACATGTAGTATTTTATAAATTAAAATGAATTATTTAGCGTCCTTTCGGCTAGGGGATGAAGAAAAATAGTATACAACCCACGGCCCAAAATTTGGATGCCCTGGTTCCAGCCTCGGCTTCGCCTCGGCCTTTTATCACACACGCCAGGAAATCCACCTTTCGGGCCTTGGGTCGTAATGTACTATTGGAATCCTGAAGTATTTCTCTTGTATTGAAAATCGAATCTGTCAAAATAGAAAAAGCGATTTCTCGGAATTCTTGTTTTTGGACTTAAATCATTGTGCTTGCAAGCCACAGAATTATTACCGAGTACCTCGAATCACGAAAAAAGCAAACCAATGGAACAAGATTGGATCGGCGTGAGAGTACATTGGGAAACGGATCGTAATTATGGGAAAAATCTCGTGAAGGGTTTCAAAGGGCGATCACCTATAATCGTGGTCGATTCCGACTTGATGCCGTCGAGACAACGCCCGAGACATCGGGGTTTCGGTGACGAACACGGACTGTCGGAAGTTCTCTTCGAATAATACTGTTTCGAGATGAAATTTGAGGATTTGAGGGATTCAAGGTGAAGCTACGAAGGATCATTGAGAAGGAAATTCTGTCCGACCTTCGTTATCGTTTACCTGTTTCGATGGTCCGCAGCAGGTCGCTTGGTTGCAGGGTTTGTCAGTCTTTGGACAATCAAGAACGCAGTCCTCGGTCGGTGTTTCTTTTACCTCGCTATTCGAGTGATACTGAAACAAAGCGCAAAACGTCGTTAATTCCAACGAAATAGGATATAAAATAATGACGGAAAGGAAATCAATAAAAAATTGACCTTACCTCGATGAATTCCGGTTGTATCGTTGTCGAATGGATGCCCTCATTGTGAAAGAATTCCTTGACCTGTTCGGCTATTTTCATGTATTCGGAAAGATTTCTACAGCGTATGTGGGCCGATGCGATTATCCTATCACCGGCCAATTGCCAAACGTGAAATTCATGAACCGCCAAAACTCCGTCGATGTTCTCAAGAAGTCGCTGCTGTATCGCGTCAACCTGATGAAAAAATAAAATCATCAGTATCGTATTTGAGATTAAACAGTCGCACTTCGACGTACCTGTATGTGAGTCGGTACTGTTTGCAGAAGTATCAATGCTGATTCTTGCAATAATGGCCATACCGATCGGAGAATCAGTAAAACAAGAAGAAGGGAGAGTGCCGGATCAATGTGATACCTGACAATGATATTTTGTGAATGTAGACATTTGGAGAAATTATATCGTGGAAATGGCAAATGAAGAAATGCAAATTGTAAAAATGACAATCAGTGATCGGCAAAATCGATATTTTCGTCAATTTAATTACAGCTAATTACTCAGTTTTAGAAAATTTTATATTTGTTCTAATAAATATTACTCATTATTAAGGCACTCAGTAATTAGGCAGTAAGGTATTTCTAATATTCGAAAATTCGACAATTCATGTTCGATTGTTATCCAATAAACCTATAACTTGTAATTTAGATCAAATAATTACTCAATAACCAAGATATTAAAATGTTGCTCTTATGAATTACTGATTTTTTTTAAAATTAGGTAATTGTTTCTCCTAATTATTAATTATCCAAGTGATTAAATACTTAAGTAATCTACTTACTAATTTTTTATGACATTAGTTAATTATTCTTTCCAATTATTAATTATTCGAATAATTAGATAATTAATTCTTCCAATTACCAATTTTTCAAAAAATTAGTTAATTATTCTTTCCAATTATTAATTATTTGATAATGCATATTTATGCTTGTAAATTCGTTTAGTGAAGTTAAGCAGGAACCCTGATAGCCAGTGTTGTACTTTAAAAACTTTGTCGTCTGTAGCTTGAAATCAATTTGACGCCAAGTTTACGGTAAGTTTTTGGTGAATACAATTTTTTGGTTTTTGGTTGTAGGCAAACTTGTACACAAAATATACTCCAATTTTTGTACAAGTTCACTCCAATAACATCTACAATTATTTGTAGTCAAGTTGTACTTAAATTGTAAAGGAATTTATAATTAATTAGTAATTTATATATCTAAATTATTAATTATTCAAATAATTGGTAATTGAAATAGTTCAATTACTAACTACTTGAATAATTGACATAATTCAATTACTAAATAATTTAATGATAAGTATTTTAAAGAATACAATTACTAATTTTTGTAATAATGAATTCAAAGAATACACATATTCAATATCCAAATAATTCCTAGTATTGGTCTTTAAATTACTGATTATCGAAATACTGAAAAAAATAATGAATGATAATATTAATTTTGTAATTAACGATTAATTAAAAATCTAAAATCTTTTTTCGCCGATCACTGATGACAATTAACCTTCCGTGGTCACAGAGGGTCAAAACGACTCCACGACAGGCTTGCGAATAATGCGTTACTTTTTTTTAATGCATTTACATTTTCAGTAACCATTAACTCTTATTGATTAATTGAAATAATTTTCATTAACCATTGAATGTTAATGGTTAAGGAAAATAATTTCCATTAACCATTACATGTTCATGGTTAATGGGAGTTAATGGCTAATGGAAATTATTTCCATTAATATATAAGAGTTAATGTTTAATGAAAATTACCTCCATTAACCATTAACATTTATTGATTAATGGAAGTTATTTCCATTAATCATTTAATGTTATTGGTTAGTGGAAATTATTTTCATTAACCATAACATGTTAATGGTTAATGGGAGTTATTTCGATTAAGCATTAAATGTTAATGGTTAATGAAAAATTTTGCAACTCCACGACTGCTTTTATTTTTTCTTCTTTATGATTTTTTAAAAATAAATAGTCATTTCATTTTTTGTAAACTTATTTTTAATACATCAACTAGAATGTTCGAAAGATGTTCCGTAATTTTTTAAGATTTTGCCGACCGATAGTTCGGTCACAATACTTGTTCAAAAATGGACAAGTCGACCCAGATAAGTGTGACCACGGAGGGTTGAAGAAATGACAAATAAAGAAAAGAAAATTGAGGAAATAATGATTGAAGATATTATTTGTAATTTATCGTCGACGTTGTTTATTACCTGTATTTCCATTCGGTGAGCCACACAATGAGAGCAGAGACAATCACGATTACGGAACCCAATGCATCGGAAAGAACGTGAAGAAAAACACCTCGCATGTTCATCTGACTCGCGTCGTGACTGTGTCCGTGAGCTCTTTTGACCGGTATCGGTGGTGGAGGCGGCGGTGATGGACGATACGCTTCATCGTTCTCATTGTCATCGGTACCCACCAAGGTACTGAGTCTGTTGTGACTACGTGATATACCGTGCGAGTGTCCATGATCGCTCCCATGTTCTGAACAGTGTTGCCGAAATTATAATGTAAAAATAATGCATTATTTATTTTAGAAATAATGAAAATTCTATGATAGAAACATTAAGCATTATTTTTGTAATGAAAAATGTGAAACCCAACGATTATGCATTAAATTAATAATGAATCATGCAAAAAACGTAACATTATTCATTACACCAGTAATGGATAATACTAAACGCTGCCATTGTCCATTATTACAGTAATAGGCAATTCAAAGTAGAAAAAAATTTCATTACTATAGTAATGAATGGTACAAAACCGAAGAATAATGCATTACTTTGAGTAATGCATTACATTGAGTAATGCATTACGTTGAGCAATTCATTACTTTGAGTAACACATTACATCGAGCAGTGCATTACTTCAAATAACGCATTACATCTATAAATAATATATTACTTTGAGTAATGGTTT
Source organism: Alloplasta piceator (assembly GCA_946863875.1). Lineage (NCBI taxonomy): Eukaryota > Metazoa > Arthropoda > Insecta > Hymenoptera > Ichneumonidae > Alloplasta > Alloplasta piceator. The sequence continues at coordinate 22,462,567 of OX333072.1, forward strand.
AAGGGAATAAAAATAATTTCTGTATGTAGAGAGCAATGTCAATGAAATCTTTCTTTTCGTATGATTTTTTATAATCATAATGCGTAAAAATGATACATCTCAGACTGTATGTGTTATTCCCTCAAATTTGTTACAGGGAAATTCGTTTGTTTAGATTGGTAATTTTTTACTTTGAAAATTTATTTTGGTACTTTGTTTTTTTTTTTTTATTTGTTTGATTAGATTTGAACCTACAGCATGAACCGGTTTCATCAATCCATATTTTCCACTTTCGTAATAAAAGGAAGTTTTTATCGCATTGTCCTATTGGACTACGAATGCATAAAATATTTTTATTCCGAATAATGCATTATTCAAAATACTCGGTATCATAGTAATAGAAAATTAACGCTACTTTGCAATATCTATTACTTTAATAATGGATAATGGAACATTTTTGCATTATTCATTATTTCAGTAATGGGTAATGTAACTCTTCCCACATTATCCGTTACTTCAGCAACGGATAATGTAATGCTTTTCCAAGTACTCATTAATAACGTAATGCATAATGTTTATTTTTTTCATTTTCCAGTACTAATGTAATGCTTAATAGTCCGACATTTGCACTATTAACTAAAAAAATAATGCTATATTTTTTTTATCACATTATTCATTGAATGAATAACGTATAATGGATGTTAAGTCTTATTATTAAGTGAAAAAATAATCATTAATAAAATCGATAATGCATTATTAAAATAATGCATTTTTTGCAACTCTGGTTCTGAAATATTATTACCATTGCTTTGTATTAATCTAATAACTCGAATGATCTACTTTTACTGTTTCAGGAGGGAACGTTTTGTTTGCATGGAAGGAAAGGAAGGAAATTTTCATGACAGTACCTTCAAAGTGTGCCTATTCACCAAAATGTATTTTTATAATATAGAGAAACATGATATAGAGATATACATGTCTGTCTTGCACAGTATATTATACCATGACAATCATGGTTAATATTAAATTCGAAAATAATGGGTTATGATTAAATTGTACATTTTTCAGGAAATGTTCGTAAACGCTCAAACTTCTATTATTTGCAGTTATCGCTATAGTTGCTATTGAATTTAGAAATAAATTTCGAAGGATTTGGATTTTTAAAAAATTTGGAAACTTCAATGCAATGCTCGTGAATTTTCAAACTATCGTAATTTTGAAGTTATCACGTTAAAACTTTTGCCAGTTGGATTCTGAGAGAATCGCTCAAAGGATTCCTATTAAATAGGATAATAGAATTTTCAATAAATCCTTTCGAACTCTAAAACTTTTGTAACTTTACAGATATCGAGGTATATGAGGCATTCCACGCCGATTCGACCTGGATCTGACCCTTCACCTTTCCGATTTTGTCCGCAATTTTTTATGGTTTTGTAATACCTCTGAAGAACACTCAGGATTTTTTTCAGATTTTTTTTGGAGCGATTTGACTTAACTATAATTGTATAAACAAATTATTTTAAGCCCAAATTTAAAAATCTGAAAAAAATAACAAAAATCCCGTTTTTTATATGAAAAATTTCAAGCGTTGAGCCAAAGAGAGCAGGGGTTTCCTTCTGTTTATAATAAGCTTTTTTGAAAAAAAAAAAAAAAATTAAACAGAAGGGGACCCTGAATTGAGTGGGCCGTTAACCAAACATTTTTGTATGAATTGAAGGTGTTTAAAAAAATGTTTGAATAAGGGCCCACGAAATTCAGGTTTCTCTTTCTATTTTTTGTTAATTTTTTTTTTTGAAAGACTTGTTATAAACAGAAAGGAACCCCTGCCCACTTTGGCTCAACGCTTGAAATTTTTTATATAAAAAACGGGATTTTTGTGATTTTTTCAGATTTTTTCAAATCTAAGTTGAAATATATTTTTGTTTTAAATAGCAGGAGAAACCTGAATTGAGTGGTACCTTATTCAAACATTTTTTTGGCACTAAACGTACCGATATTTTTTATGCCTTCATTTTTTATGTAATTCTCGTTAAAAAAACAGTAGTCCGAAGACGAGGCAATGTTAAGAATCAATTCAAATCTATATTTTTATGTAAGTGGTAAAATAAAATGGTAATTTCGCTTTGTCAGTTTAAAAAAATTTACAAAAAAAATAATTCAAAAGGGTCATTTGATCCCTCTCGGTAGTTTTAGTGTTAAACACCTTTCATACAATTCATACAAAAATGTTTGGATAACGGCCCACAATTCAGGTTCCTCCTTCTGTAAAAAAAAATAATTCGAAAAAGCTTGTTATAAACAGAAAGAAATACCTGACAACATTGGCTCAAAGCTTGAAATTTTTCATATAAAAAAAGGGATTTTGGTGATTTTTTTCAGAGTTTTAAATTTGGGCTAAAAATAATTTGTTTATAAAATTATAGTTAAGTCAAATCGCTTGAAAAAAATCTGAAAAAATTCTTGAGTGCCTTTCGGAGGTACTACAAAACCATAAAAAATCGCGGAGAAAATCGGAGAGGTGAAGGGTCAGACCCAGGTCGAATCGTGTGGAATGCCCCATATAAAACTACACTCGATCTCGGAATTGTTCAATGAAATCGATCAAATTGAAATTTTGCAGACTGGAATATGCGTATTGCTGCCTTAAGATATGTTTTTTATTCACCAAGCTCACGAGCGAGCGCAGGTTGAAAATGCTCATAATGAAAAATTTGTCAATAATAACAGTGCAGGATTTGAATGTGATCGATTTTTTTCATCATCGATATACGATCGAGATTTATATGGCATCAGCGAGGACGGGCGAGGAATTCGACTGACCTACGCAGGATGTCGTGGGAAGGGTGCACGATGAGACAGGATGGCAAATCGTTGGGAGAACAAGTCCGATTTCTGCCTCGTCGAGTCTAGGCGTTATCTCGCTTCTTGCGCTGCCTATTATCAGCCACGCAAGCAATTAAGCAACGAATTTTATTGCCACTGATACCGATTAGTATTCGCGTACAATCGGCCGATTTCTTTTTTTTTTCATTAAAAATTCGTATACCGTGAAACAGGCAGAGGCCAACGACGTTGACGAGCAATCCAAGTACACCAACGGCCACGAGTAGCTTCGCTTCGTGAATTTCTTCAACCTCGATAAACCTTTTGCAAGCTTCCACGGTTATGCTGAAGCAAAGTGCTACGAGAAAAACCGCGTTCACCAATGCACCGAGAACTTCGGCTCTGGCCCAACCAAAAGTGTTCTTCGACCACTTTTTCGGGGACATCTGAAAAATTGAATGATATTTTAAAATTTGTCACGCACACTACACTGAGCGAAAAAAATTTGTTGAAAATGCAAAAATTTATTTGACTCAACCAAATATTTGTTTCCGGACGTTCAACGAGATCATTTTGGTAATTCAACAGAGATACAGTGGAAGTTTCAGTTGAATAAATCGTTGCTTGAATGGGCAAAGTTTCAGTTGAATCGAATAAATATCTTTGTGCCAAATAAATTGTATGATTGAAAATACGAATTGTTTTTTTGTTACAGCTAAATTTATTTAGTTAAAATATACTAGAAATCAACGAAATATTTCTGTACAGCGACTCAGTAACGTGTAAATTGGACTAAACCATATCTGGAAATTGACCAAATAATTTCATTCACCTCGTATCTTATGGTTAACCAAATCCATTTGTTGAATTAATGATAGTTTCATTATTTCAAACAAATTAATATTGAATCAACTAAATTTTTTCAACTAAATGGATTTAGTTGTTTTAACTAAACTTTTTTCTCAGTGTAGACTGTTTAAAAAAATATGACTATTTTTTTTTCAAATAACATTGATAAATCGTCAGAGTATCCCTAAACAAAGACCCTGTCCAAATATAAGCCCTCAATATTAATATTTCAAGGTGGCAATTTTCAATTTTCTTTTTCCATTTAAATAACATGGGAAAATGTTTTTCTGAACTTTGGAATTTCATTACTCAAAGCGAATCAGTGTACGGTAATAAGGAACATAGATTTTTGTGGGAAATTGAATGCTCTATGAAAAAGGTTTGAATGAAGATTTGCGTGAGGTGAGGCGTTTCGCAGTTGTCAAGCCTTAACCATTGAACTGTTTAAGATAATGATGTTATTTACTTATAAGCACGTCAAAATCGACACATATGACTTGAATACCCAATGTTATCATCTCAAAAACAAATATCTGCAAATTTTCAATGGAATGTTGATAAAATTTTTTTATTAATCAACGATGAATGATTAATTTTATTGTTCATTAATAAAAAATACGGGTACATCACAAACATATGATGAAAGTTCATTCCAAATTTTATATATTATAAATCAATAATTTATTTCTATTCTTTATAAATGTTTTGACTGAATTATGTAACCCTAAGTTAAATAATATAAAACTTATAATTACATAAAGAATTAAAGAAAAAAAACTTTTCATCGTTATAACTCATTCTTAAAAAACTCAACAAATTTATAAAGAATTAAAATAAATTATTGATTTGTAATATATAAAATTTATGATGAAATTTCATTGTATAATATATTTGTGATATACCCGTATTTTTTATTAATGAACAATAAAATTAATCATTTATCGTTGATCAATAAAATTGTTTGATCATCATTCTATTGAAAATGTGCAGATATTTGTTTTAAAGATGATAATATTGAGTATTTAAGTGATATGAGTCGATTTTCTTTCGTTTATAAGTAAATAACATCATTATTTTAAACAATTCAATGGTTCAGGCTTGATTACTCCGAAATGGCTCGCCTCACGCAAATCTTCATTCAGACCTTTTTACAGAGCGTTCAATTTCGACAAAAATCTATGTTTCTTATTACTGTACAGCGATTCGTTTTTGAGTAATAAAATTCCAAACTTCTGAAATTTTTGTTCCCATGTTATTTAAATGGAAAAAGGAAATTGAAAATCGCCACCACTAAATACACTCAGTCAAAAAATTAAAGGAACAGTAAAATTTTCGAGATTTTTCAGCGATTTTCCAAAGGCTGTAACTTTGTTAATTTAGGTCGTAAAATTTTTTCAAAAAAAGCATTTTGAAGCTTGAATCTTCTAGTTTTGGAATCCTAAGTAAAAAAAACTTTGTGGGCATCACCCTCGACGCAGTCGAAAGAAATATCACGGTAAAAATTTTCTCGACATTTTTGCTTTTTTCAAAACAGTCGATGGGCTCCAAAAGGATCAATAAACGTGTTCCTTCAATTTTTCTAAAAATTTGATAACTCGGTCACAAAAACAGTTCGACCGATTATTTTGAAAATTGGCATGGTTTTTAGGTATATATTGAGCTAAAAAAGGACCTTAAAACATTGGTATTTTTCGCAATATCTGCAAAGTTGTGGTAGATTTTCTAAAACAAGAAAAAAAACTAATTTTCTGAACTTTTTCAAGACAAAATTAAGCATGGAAACAATTTTTTTTTCGTTTATGACAATAATAGGCACTTATAGAGGGTTGAAAATTGGCATGGTTTTTAGGTATATATTGAGCTAAAAAAGGACCTTAAAATATTGGTATTTTTCGCAATGTCTGCAAAGTTGTGGTAGATTTTCTAAAACAAGAAAAAAGCTAATTTTCTGAACTTTTTCAAGTCAAAATTAAGCATGGAAACAATTTTTTTTCGTTTATGACAATAATAGGCACTTATAGAGGGTAGATTCAAGTTTCCGAAACCCACCGTTTACTCGTTGTACGATCATTAGTTCCAGAGATATCGAAGATTTAAAAAAAAAAGATGAATTTTTGTTCAATCGCCGATATCTCAGCGAAAAATGGTCGTAGAACAAAAATAAAAAAAAGCAAATTGAACCCAAGAATTCAGCTAAACGATCCATAGATTGGTTAAGCTCGGAAAAATTTTTTGGAGCCCATCGACTGTTTTGAAAAAAGCAAAAATTTCGAGAAAATTTTTACCGTGATATTTCTTTCGACTACGTCAAGGGTGATGCCCACGAATTTTTTTTGACTTAAGATTCCAAAACTAGAAGATTCAAGCTTCAAAATTCTTTGTATAAATTTTTTTACGACCAAAATTAACAAAGTTACAGCCTTTGGAAACTCGCTGAAGAATCTCGAAAATTTTGAGGTTCCTTTAATTTTTTGACTGAGTGTATTAATATTAAGGGCTCATATTTGGACAGGGTCTTCAGGGATACTCTGACGATTCATCAATGTTCTTAAAAAAAAATATGCATTTTTTTCAAAACATTCGAGGGGAAATTTTGTCCTTCAATTACATTCGTGCAATCGATAATAAAGATCCATTGAAAAGATCTACCTAAATTTATCAAACCGACAATTGTAATCAATTAAGAGAATGAAAAAAGAGAAGAGATAGCTCGGATTAGTCGTGACTTATCGCGACAGACAGATCGTGAGATAAACTTTTTTTTTATTAAATTCCATCTCGTATATTCTGTGAGCAGAAAGCTCGTGGCAAAGGTGCCGATTTTGTCGTCTCACGAGAATTTGAAACTGGAGTATCTCGGGCGAAGGATAATAAAATTTTTATTATAGTAATCGAAAGTCTCACCTTCACGGATAAAAAGGCAACGACCAGAGCCGCGACATCGGACAACATGTGAAAACTGTCTGCTATGAGCGCCATGGAGTTCGTTACATAACCGACTATTATTTCAACCAGGAAGAAAAATGCTGTCAGCCACAGCATCGTCAATAGCCGGCATTTTTTTCCTGTGTATCGGCCCATCGTTCTGCAATCTATCTGCAAAAAAAGTTCAATATTAACGATTTCATTGCACCAACTTATAATAAAAATATATGAGTTGATTCGGATCCCAAATAATCTCCAGATAAATGAACGATTAATCAGAGTCGATGAAGAGATTTTTTTTTTTTTAATTTAGCAAAGGCTCCAATGTTCCCAAAGCTAATTAAAAAAATAAATAAATCGGTATCAACGTTTTCCTCTTATCTCGAAAAAGTAGTTCAGGCTTATAGACAGTGCGATGCCATTTCCATTATTATTATTATTATTATTATTATTATTATTATTATTATTATTATTATTATTATTAATATTATTATTATTATTACATGATAAATCTCCACGATTCCCAAACAATAATGCAAGCTAGTTACGTCGAAGCGACAAACTACTCGCAAAGGGATAATAGTGTCAAATGAAAACTAATCAAATGTAATTGAGCGGCTGCTGTGTGTATTATTAACATCGAAGAAAAATGAGATCGAGTGTTTCATTATCTTCCTACGAAGATTGGAAGAAAAAAAAAATCAAAGGCCCAACTATAGACGCATTCGAGCTTGTGACACAATAGATTACTGAAATGAGATAAAAATATTATTCTACATGAAAATAAAAATTCGTTAATGCTCCTCAATGATGATCGGCCGAGATGAAACTCTTTGCCTGATATTCATGATAAGCAATTTAATATTTCTCATGTAGAAAAAAACATTGATCGGCAGTATCGATTTTTGTCGTCAACGATATTGATTGTATTAATCATTTTTTCGAAAATTTAATAATTAGTCAAAAAATATTACTAATTAGTGACAAAATATTTCTAATTTTTCGAAAAAAAATTAGTAATTAGTGACAAAATATTTCTAATTTTTCTAAAAAATTAGTATTTTGCGACAAAATATTTCTAATTTTTCCAAAAAAATTAGTAATTAGCGAAAAAATATTACCAAGTTTTTTTCTAAATATAGTAATTGGTAAGAAAGATATTACTAATTAATTTAAAAAAAAAACAGTAATTTGTAGAAAAGTATTGTGTATATTTACGTACTTGTGTGCACGAATTGAGTCATGGTTATAAGCTCAAACAACTCTATTCAAAAAGTTGTTTCATTTTCTATAATAACTAGATCTTTTGAATATTTCACACATTAGTATTTAATGCATCGAATGTCATACGATATCACATAAGTTTTTATTAATTTAAATATTTAATCAGTACCTATTAAAAAATGCATTAGTAATTATTTATTTATTTATTTATTACTTTTTCCAAAATTAATACAACATTTCTTAAAAAATTATTGATTTTTTTGGTTATTTAGCAATATCTTTCTTCCTAATTACTAATTCTTGGCAAATTTAGTAATTTTTATCGTTAATTGCTAATTTTTTTTGAAAAATTAGAAATGTTTTGTCACTAATTACTTATTTATTAGAAAAATTAGTAATATTTTGTCAATAATTACTAATTATAAAAAAAAAATTAGTAATCTTTTTTTGCTAATTATTAATTTTTCTAAAAAATTGGATAATAAAAATAAATAAATTTTTTTTTGCCAATCACTGGAAAAAAATACGTTCCTGAATTTATAGTTCAAACATTATAATTTTTATGTTTAAAATGTGTTTTTCAGTATACTTTGGGGATATCTTTCACCTAATTCCTATTCCCCAACCTGAACTAAATATCTAATTTCTGAAACAAAACATATTTAATATATTCCAGATATATTCTCTACGTAAGTCGCATATACTTTATTTTCAAAGAGAATTGTATGATTTCTGATAATGTTGAGGCTTAATGCTGATTTGTAGAGGCTAAAATCAAATAAACAATTTTCTCATGCATATATATTTTTATCAGGTTGATGTTTGCATCGTTTAAATGCAACGAAAATAGTTTATTAGAAAAAAAATTCCTTCTTTCTAAAAAGTTTTCAAAGTGAGAAATCGTTGAAATGTATTTTGGACTCTTTATCAAGAGCTTAGGATGTCAAATGCACGATCAAAGTGTAAATATCAGTAGAAATTAATTTTAAAAAATTATTTTCGTTGCGTTGCAACGATGCGAACTTCAAAATCATATATTTTTTTTCAATGTACCTCCTTTATCGATAAATCCTGATGGGGATATTTTATATTGAGTTCTCTATCAATATAAATATAGGAAAATTTTGGTTCTGTGCTAATTTCAATTTCACCATTTTCTGGTGTCCTTGTCCGGTCCGACCTGGGTCTTCAGTGACCCGCAACTTCTTTTGCTTATAAAACACGTTTGAAACAAAATTTTCTAACTCGTAATTAGTAAAATTGAATCGTTATAACCTCAGGAATGAGAATATGCAAGGCTGCAATCGATATTTTTATTTGTAAAAAAACTGTGTGAATAAATGCAAAAAAAGTCCGAAAATTGGTCTGCGGGACTTGTCGGACGTTTTTAACGATTCTTCCTTTGTTCATCGCGCTAAATAGATTCCATTATAGTGATTCGCAAACTAGAGACTCCCAGCTACAAGATGGCGAAGGTCGTTTTCATGAGTTTTTGGAAAAGTATATTTCCACCTTGGGTCTGTAGCGACCCAAAAATCATATTTTTAGCCTTATTAACCGAGCAAAAAGGCGGGCCTTCGCTTATTCCTCTTACTGCGCACAGGACTTTAAAGACCCAGGTGGCCCTCGGTAGGTTAAATACATACTAAGAGGAAACATGAGTAGCATGAAATTGCCATTTGCATTAATTTACGTTGCTGACTCTTTCTCAGTATAACATCTCAACTTTCATGGTCCGCCTGTAAAATTGTGAAGTCCATTTTGATAGGATGAATGTAACGGACTAAA
>OX333072.1:23091907-23132589 GCA_946863875.1 Alloplasta piceator
AAAGAGTAGAACGGTCTAACGAGCGGCAGTCGTCAATTCGAGCCAATTAATCGAAGATCAGTGCACCTACTTCACACCCGGGTCCTTCACTTTTTGTACGACGCTTCGATTCCTCTTTCCATAGATCAATCAATAATTCCTTCATCCATAAATTTCTAAAGCTCTTCAAGTATTTTAAAATTGTAATTTAGCTCTGTTCCAATCATTGTTCTTGTTCGTCACTATTTTACTTTGTTGCCATTTGATGATTTGGACCTGGGTTTGTTGAAGGAAAGTATTGCGTGATTCGTTCTACGCAAGGATCGACCAATTACTCTCGGAGGAAGTGAAGATGAAACGAGACGCAAGGATAGCTCGAGAAAGGAGATAAGAAACCCCTCATTATCGAGATCGATCGTGTTGAGGCACTATAAAGTATTTCTTCGGGCGGCAAATCGCGATTGAAAAGTGGATGCATCTACCGAGACATGTCCGTAAACACACGTTTTGTATTAGCCGCTCGTCGTTTTCCATAATCATTTGGTCGCTCGAAGATGAATGAGTAATTGACCGCCGAAAGTAATCGCCGCTTAATGTTGTCTAAACGAGCATCTAGTTACTGACTGAATAGCTGATATTTAGCCTCGTTGAGCGTGAATGATTGCCAGTTCTTGCAGTGTTGATAAGATGTTCCGAAGATGAACTAAACTGGGCATCATTATGTTCAAATTACCATTACATCCTACCTGTATTGTTAAAAAGTAGTCTAACTTACGATATCTGATCAATGAAATGTCTTCATGGCAGATGGTCAAGATTTAGCGTAGGTAAAAATAGCGATATTGCATCTCTATGAATGAGTCTATTGAGAGATGTGCATAAGCTTGAAGCCTGAAGAACAGACCGGTTTTTAATATTTTTTCCAAGACAGGTATTGAGATGAGCAGGTCAGGACTTTATACACAATTAGTACAAAGTCAATTGCCATTTTTGAGTTTTTCTTTCATTAAAAAATATTTATAGGCAATTACGTTATTACTACTTGAAAAAAGCACTGACGATGTTGCATGACCAATCAGTGAATATAAAATAAAAAAATCATGCAAATTTGAACTTTGCACATAGCTTTCTCATTTTTTTATTGCACTCCGTGCGCCAAGTACCACTTTGCGCACGCTGCGCGTGCTCAAACTAGCACTTTGCACACCCGTACAATAAAATTTCGTACGATACTGATCCTTCGTTCATCAAGATTCCTTTATGAGCACCTCCTTGATAATCTTTATGACATGTATGTTTATTATCATGACTTTCTCATAAAGGAAGCTTCATAAACGATGGAAACAAATGAAGAAGCTATGTGCAAATTTTAAATTTGCATGATTTTTTAGCAATTCCTTTCAATTACATTATTAATTGTTTTTGTCACCCAGTGTATTGGTGCTAAAGAAGTGAACTCGATAGCTGCTAAATTAGGAAACTTAGTGTTAACAAGTATCTTTCGAAAATTTCAAAAAAATTTTGCGAACGAACTTCTCGAGCGTTTCTCACCAAATTCAACCCTAATCATTCTTGTCATCTAGTAGATTTGTGTAAAAATTTTTAGCTCGATACTTCTGAAAATGCGAATGTTGGAGCGTTAACAAATTTTTTATGAAAATTTCAAAAAAAAAATTTTACCGAACCGCTCACGCGATTTTTATGAAACTCAGTATTATTTTTTATTGTCATTGAATGTATCGTCACAAAAAAATTCAGCTCAATTGATGTAAAATTACAAAAGATAGAAAACTTACAAATTTTTTGCAAAAAATTAACTTTTTTTTAAACTGAATCTCTTCAGTGATTTTTCTCAAATTCAATCCCAACCGTCCTTATTATAAAGTGTATCTGCACATAAAATTTCAGGGTGTTTACTGTAAAATCACGAAAGTTAAACGAGCCACAAAGATTTTACAAAACATTCAAAGTACTGCCAAATTTGCACTGAGTAAATAGACATGGATGATCCATTTGTATACTAAATTTCGAGGCAATCGCCCAAACCGTTCTTCAGATATATTCATTTTACGGAAAGCACAAAAACGTACACACATGCATACGTCCGGACATTTTTTCTAAATGCGTTTTTTGGATGATTTGGAAAATTTTAAACATACTGACATGAAAATCTTGGAAAAAAATTTTCACGCGAAAATGCTTCCTTTATGAGGAAGCAAAATAAAACAATGTACTTATGCTATAATAATAAACTTTTCATTTGACTGCATACTTATTAATCATAATGGATACTTTTTGAGAATAAATCAAATTAATGGATTTGATGTATTTATTTATGTATTTATTCATTTAGAATAGAATAGATCTAACCCTTAAAAAAAAAATCTTTGCAACTCGGTTGATATTTCGGATTTCTACAAATTTTTCATTGCCATTAGATTATTAGACTCTAGTCCATAAAATTATGCAACGCCAATTTTTTTTTCTTCTAATTTTAAGCTTATGCAGATCCTTCAAACCTGCCATAAATAGTACATGAGCGCAATCACGAAAGTTATTCTCGGCTTCTCTCTCATCGGATTTTCGAAAAAATTATATGGGTCAAAAAGTACAGAAGAGAGCAACGACAATCACTGCTAATGGAATTAATAGAACAAAAACCGAAGAATTTTTGCTCAATCACAGAACCGATTTGCCATAGACATAGAATCGATCAACGAATTCTGGATTATCGTTTTATTTTTGTAAACGTTGAGTCACGATTAATCGACTGAATTATCCACGAGCAAGAATAACATTGTTTTCTGGCTTCTGTCTCGGTGCAGGATTTTCACGCGAGCATTGGGCAACTGATTATTCCGATATTTTGGTTGGCATTCGAGACACGTGGTGCACAATCCACCGGTTGATAACCGCACACGGGACCCAGTTGTGCAGCATGCTAATGTCTCGTTTCCCAAAAGCTCGCAATCTCGACTTCAGTACGTCCCTTTCCACTTACTCGTTCACGTTTCCTTACAACTTTGTCTCTCCCTCTCTCTCTCTTACTCCGTCTCTCCCATCCGGTGCTATAGCGGCACCAAATTTCGGTGGCCCATTCCAACACCTGCGCGAAGATTTTGCCAGCAACGTTAGATTGGCCGACATCCTCTGAATATCAACTGTCGAGGTACAAAGGTAAGAGGAAGATGGCCAGTGAAGGAATCTGACGAGGTACTGAGATGGGAAAACGAGCGGATATTACACTGCGAATGGACGAATCTAGTGCGGATAGTATTTTTTTTTACCGCTTCTCGTTTTAAACACTAAACGCTTTCTCTCTTCTTTCGCGGCGACAATTTCAGCAACCTCTTCGCTTCGACTTCACGACAACGTATCAGCAACCTCTCCTCTCGAAGCGCATTAAGGCTCATCCTTCTTTCCCATTTTTCATCACCACCTTCAATCAGTGTTACCATTTTCTTTACGAGACCATTTATTATCAAAGACCTCTTCACAAATTCTCGAAGGTCTCGTAACATTTTTTAGCTTTTCTCAACTATATTCTACCTTCGGGAGAAGTGGAAAGAGTTTTTTTTTCAAAATATACAGGTTATAGATAAATTGTACAGATTACAGTTTTTGGAATGGTTTTTTTGTCCAAGTCTTTCCATAGCGAGTGTGGTATATTTCTGAGCGTTTTTTTTCTTGAGACTGTCTTAACGTCGAACGAGACGAGAAGAGAAATAAGAATGACTTGTTTCATCTTCGAGCAGCGAGAAATTTTTTTGGTCTCGTTTTGCAAAAATTTCGAGGAATACTTCTTATCTCGAATATCGAGATTCACGAACATATTTGCGTCGCGACGAGATTCTCGAGTAATTTGTCTTTCTTTTTGATTTTCTATGTAGATATGTTGTTTTGAAAAACCTATCGACGTACAAAGATTTTTGATGACTTGTTTGAAACTGCCGAACCGGCTTTTGGGAAAGTTATTGGTAAATTTGTATTCAGATGGTATAAAAAACATCAATGAAAAGTCCTAAAAAAAGGAACTCAAAAAATTATTGTCTCTATATTAACTAAAATGATTTTTTTCATTAAGATGACTGTTATTTCATTTCTAAATAAAATTCTCCAGTCATTCTGATAATTTTTCACAAATTTTCAAACGCTTTTTACTTTTTTTCGTGATCTCAAAGTCTTAATTTTTTTCCTCAATCAAAGTCATCAACAAAAATTTAGTTATCGAGATGATAACTGAATATCATGAAAAATTCGTAGTAAAGAGATTTTTTTTTCGTTCAAAAACTATATTTCGATAAAAAATATATCACTGATTACTAGAGTTTTTGTCGAAAACAAAATTTTTGCGACAGAAAGCATAGAAAACAAATTATGGCAAAATTAACTCCTATTGTTTTTGTTTATTTATCCGAGGGCATACATTTTTTTAAACTTCGAGGGAGCAATAAAAAATAAGTAATTCGAAAAATCTCAAGTTTAAAGAGCGGAGCATCTCGATCAAGATTTCATCGAGCGAGAAAAATTTCCTGTCCCGTCTCAAAACTCCGGGATGAGAATGTTTTAAGGGGGTCGTCTGGTGTGAAGGCTGTTTTTTTAATGCTTTTTTGGGGAATTTTTTTTTTTTTTACAATCCATTGAAATAAAATAATTTATAAATTGTGTATCATTTTTATGAATATTTGAACAAACTTTGTGAATTTTTTGAAGTGAATGTATCTCCGATAATATTTAATCCATTCACTTTAAAAAATTCACAAAGTTTGTTCAAATATTAATAAAAATGATACACAATTTATAAATTATTGTATTTTAATGGATTGTCAAAAAAAAATTTCCCCAAAAAAGGATTATTAAAAAAATCATTTTTTTTTTTGAAATTCTGACTTTATTTTGGTTCACGGTAGAGCCACAAGTCTCACAATTGAAATGGCGTTTGGTTTTTTGGAATCAGATAAGCAGAAGGGCCGGAATCATGGCAGCAGTGGAGCACCTTATGTGTTCCTGTTGGGCGGTGTATCTCCGATTATATTTAATACATTCACTTCAAAAAATTCACAAAGTTTGTTCAAATGTTAATAAAAATGATACACAATTCATAAATTATTTTATTTTAATGGTTTGTCAAAATAAAAATCCCCAAAAAAGCATTTAAAAAACGGCTTTCACACTAGACGACTCCCTGAAGCCGAGACTAGAAATTTCGCGTCTCGACGGCATCGCTAGTTGTCTGTAAAGATCAATCTGCCAGGGCCTAGACCCAGAATTCCTCTCGACCACGTGCGTTCGTGCGAAGAAAGCGTCGTTATTCTTCATTCTCGAAACGGGCTTTAATAGGGATAATGGTGAAATATCATCTCGAGGCTTAAAGTACGTGAAGACAGGGTTTGTAGTGAGAGCCAGGATAACGGAGAGCACATTGCTACTTGATGTATCCTCATTTTCGTTTACTTAAACAGCTGGTTAAAGGATTCCACTGGAAAAGCTCGAAGAATTGGCGGACTGTCTTGTATCTTTCATCTAATTATTGATGATTTATTAATAAGTCATTAAGGGGACCGATTCAGCGTCAAAATGCCTATGCTTGAATATCAATATAAATGTTCGTTGAATACGTGTAAGCCTGACTAATAATCCATCATTTGACGTATCAAATGAAGAAATTTTTGACGCTAGTTCGAGCCCTTAAGGTGCAACGGTTCTCTTATAAATCAATTTTTTAGTTTCACTGCGCTATGCAAGTTCCTGACCGACACGCTTGACGGATCTTATTCTACGACATCTCATTTTCTTCGTAACACTTTTTCGGACTGCTTAAGGGCGGCACATTTTTTTTTGGTCCTTATTATAGAGTTACAGGCCACTTTTTGAATTTTCGAAACAAAAAATGGGTCATAAATTCAAAAAGTGGCCTGTTACTCTATAACAAGGACCTAATACAAAAAATGTGCCGCACTTAAGCAGTCCGGAAAAGTGTGACGAAGAAAATGAGACATCGTAGGATAAGGTCCGTCAAGCGGTTTGGTTAGGATCGTACAAAACGCAGTGAAACTCAAAAATTGATTTATGAGGGAACCACTGCACCTTAAGGGTTTCAATGGCATCAAAAATTTCTTCATTCGATACGTCAAATAATGGTCAGGCTTACACATATTCAACGAACATCTATATTTATGTGCAAAAATCGGCGTTTTGACCCTGACTCCACCCCCTTAAGACAGAAGGCGATAATTTATATTCCCTTTCCATGTGATTGCATCTTTCTAGTAATGATGTTTTCAAAATCCAGAATAATCCCAAAGTTACAGGATATCCACGCGAAATCCATCACTTCGTTTTATGGTACACGAAATAAGTGTTTTGGTGAGTTTAGGAAACAAGGACGAGGACAGGGATGCCGAGGAAAGAGGTCGGAGGAGAGGGTTAATTCGGGAGAAATACCGCATGAGTGGTTCTTCGCATAAGCCACGTACGTGACTCCCACGAAGATCTCGCACTCGCTCTCTACCCTCAGCCTTTTCCTTTCTCTTCTTTTTTCTTTATTACCCTTCTTTTTTGTGTTTCGCGTTTGCGCTCATTTTTTTTTTTGCTCCTTTCTTCGGGTCTCAGCTGAAAGTGTTTGGGATGGCATGTCTGGCAGATCGAGAATCGTCTTGAAATACACAGGCCACGAACCAAGCGTTATTCTTGATTTTCGAACGACCGCCATTGTGATTTAACGTGTCGAAATTTTGTTTTTTCGTGGTGCTTATTCGCAAGAAAATTTTCTTCTCTCGGCGAGAAATCATCTTCGCCAACTTCGATTTTCTGCTCAAAAAAAATCTGTACAATTGGAATAGGACAATTTTTTATTTTGACAGGAATCAATGTTTGTCGCTGTGGAGGAAAAAAAAATATACGCGAAAGTCAGAACACAAATGGCAATTTTCGATGTGAAGTTGAAATAGTGAAAGTGCGAAGGATCGGAGAAATGGGGCTCCGATTAATCCACAATGTCATCGTGGAATAATTGTTCTTTCACAATGCCATTATCTTGTTGATATCGGCGTTATAACAGTGTACAAAGTATTGTCCGATGCAGCTTGATAATATTCATTCGAATGGCTGAAAACAGTATAGAACTGTCCCCGCAATCGTAACGTACGAAAAGTTCGTTCGGCCTCGACGAGCACTCGTTAATGCAAGTTTCTCGATAGCTTCCCTTCCTGCCTCGCTTCTGGTCTCGTCGACCGAGTGTCGAGCGAAACTTTGTCTTTATTCTCCCGCAAGGCAGACTGTTCTCCAAGTTTATACTTTCAACGAGACATCGGTCCGACTCGAGCCACTGCTTTCTTCCCTCATCCTTTTCAACCTTACCACCCCCATTCACCCCACTTGCCATTCTTACCCAAGCGACAACGACTAAGACGAAGCTGCTCAATCCTTATGTTTCTCTCCTCCCGCAATTTTAGTTCAGTTGGTCGCCACTCACGCATAACAAATACCTCCGAGCCAACCAAGTTTCTCTTTTCTCCTTCTTCTTACATCCGTCGCATTTTTTCTTTTATTTCTTTTTACCTCTTTCTCCGCCTCGTTTTCTTCTCTCCCCCCATTCCTTAGCTCCCTCCCGCCGTGCATTCAACGTTCTCACCTGTAAATTCGTACGGAAAATGAATTGCAGATGAAGCAGAGAGATACGCCAATGTTGGGGTTATTGGAAAAAAACGAAGGACGAGGAACTTGGTTGAAAATTGTCGATGGAATCGATTAATTTTCAATGGACGAGGCGTTGAGTTTCCAAAGTCTAAATTCTATCTTCCATATGATGAAGTAGCGATGTGGAGATTATTGGAAAATTGATAAACACAGAAACTGACACGATTAGGTGTCGTCGGAAATTTTTATTGGTAATCCGGACGGACGTTTGTAATTTCCTGCCATTTTTTGGAGACATCAGTTACCCAGGTGGGAATTGACGATGGAAAAAGGGTTCGTCAAGCCCTGAAACAAGGCTCACATTTTTTAATTCAGGCTGAGCACCAGCCTGATTTTAAGCCTAGGAAAACCTCTGAATGATAACGCGGTTTCAGGCTCTTGCACACAGGCTTGACCAAAGGCTGGTAGAAAAGCCTGTACTAAGCCTGAAACGAGCCTTAATGAAGCCTTTACGAGCATTTATGACCCGTGCAGAATTATTCATTTTGTCCATATATTTATCAGTTGTTACGATGAAAATTAGTTCCATATTCATACTTAATAGTTTCTAAGGGTCAAGTAACGAAAGAAAAAATTTTAAGAGAAAAAAAAAATTTGCCCTCACTGGGGTTTGAACTAAATTAAAAAATTGATAACTTGAAAGTTCATGGATTTTTCCGACTGATTTAATTTTCTTGCATATTCGCGGACCCTAGAATACGTACGAGACCAGACTGGGATTTGAAACCTACCTACCTATTGAGCCTAACTAACGACCTAAGACTGGGACGCTATATCCACTACACCACCGACTACTTTAGATATACTGATATGAATATCAAATTTATAGAACCCAGGCCGAGAAATAAATACGTACCAAAATAGTATTAAGAATTTATTTTCATTACCGAAGGCCATTTTTTGGTTCAACTTGTCTTTTAACTTAATTTAAAAAAATCAAATATTGAATCAGATGAATAATAATAACAATAATAATAATAATAAATATTATTTATATATTTGTTATAATAATAATAATAACATTAAATAATAATGAATATTATTACTCAAGTTATATTGTTATTCTTACCATTTATGTATTTGTATTATTTATAAAATATTATATTATCATATATATCATATTGAATATATGTACTAAATTTTATTTTGATTATCTTATTCTTTGAAAGATACTATTCAGATATTATTCAGATACACAATTTCAAAATATTCTCGCATTTATTGCTAAATTTTTTTTTCATAAAAATACAGAAAAAATATCATTTTAAACTCAGCTAAAAGGCTGACGATGGAAACAAGCTTGTGCGAGCCTTGTTTCACCGAGCCTGAATGAGACAGACCTGGACCAGGTTTCATTGCATCGTTTAGAGCAGCCTGGAACGAAGACTGGCTGCTCAGCCTAAACTCAGGGTTATTTCAAGCTTTATTCAGCCGGTGAATTTTAAGGCTAATTATTTTATTTTGTCACAACCTGAAGCAAGCCTGCATCCAGCCTTGATTTTTTAGCCTTAAAATGTACCGGCTGAATAAAGCCTGAAATAACCCTGAGTTTAGGCTAAGCAGCCAGTCTTCGTTCCAGGCTGCTCTCAACCGTGCAATGCAACCTGGCCCAGGTCTGTCTCACTCAGGCTCGGTGAAACAAGGCTCGCACAAGTTTGTTTCCATCGTCAGCCTTTTGATTTCCTACCTGGGTAGGTGATGTATTGTAAAACAATATTAATTTTAGAAAAAGTGAACCCAAACCGAGATTACAGCATGCACGAAGGTAGAAACGACGCCATGAAGAGGAAGAAGATAAGAAAAAAACACATGACAATGGAAAAGGTGGAACAGGAGAAGGAGGGGGAGAGGACGAACCAAATATACAGTCCTCCACCGGCCTGCTCTTGTCCCACGCTTCCGGTTGCAGCTAGATGAGACCTTTGTCACCAGCAATCATGTCATCAACATTTTCAATCCAAAAGTGATCGAAACTCATGATAGATATGTTATTCCCATAGGATGATTCCTTATTTCTGGTGACCAAACCATTCCTGATTAGTAAACACGAGATTCTAAAAGAAGACATGGGTCACTCATCGATAAACAATCTGCTCGATAGTGTTTGGTTGCTTCTGTTGATTCAACATAATAACCATCAAATCTTTCAACCAACTAATAACGGTATTTTTTTCTTTTCCAGGTAAGTCAAGATGTCTTAAAGATTTCCCTAATCAGTAAGTACCGCTATTACAAAATTTTATTTCTCAAGCTCTGATTATGAATGTCCAACATCAATCTTTCGACAAATATTGATACACTACTTACTCGAAAGTCATGCGAACAAGACAATTCGATGCAAATCAATCGATTTACGAAACGACCTACTCAGCATATATTTATTAACTTCAAAGCATCATTATCATGATACAATAAGTCAAATTCAATGTAACAAAGTCAACTGTACGAATAGGGACACTAAATTCGTTGAATCGGACTCTAGATTCTGGAAATCAAAGGTTTCAAAGATAGATTCAATTATCCTCGCGTATCCGCGCATTTATGCATCTCATTCGTGCCTCGAGTGGGTTTCCCGACAAAGGGAGTGCCAGTTGGAGGATGATACCGGCAAAGGTTCGCAAGTAACAATGTAACGACGGTAGGGGAACGAAAAGTGTATGTGGATGAAGGGAAGATAGAGACGGAGTGTGTGAGAGAGGTAGATAGATAGATAGACAGAGGATGGTCTCGCACACTACGGAATGACAAATGGAGACCGCAAGATTGCGCCTCCGACATCCAATTAGCCCATGCCCCTCTTTACCAACCACGTACACACCTGTGTTCGCCTGTTCTCTTGGTCTACCACCTCTGTCCCGTTCCAGTCTCTTCACACACAAACACACACACACATACACACGGGATTTCTCTTCGTTTTCGCACGAATTCCCATCCAGCAGCACGACAAGAACAATCCTTTGCTGCTGCTTCAGGCCTCGATCACCAGGCGCCGAAACAAAACTCATCGCGATGCTCAAACCCCGATCTAATAGGCCAGAAAACCGACATTCAGCCCAGGGAAACGTTTAATCAACGGTGTTGAAACGGTTCTTCCTTCCTTTTTCCTCTGTCCCAACATCCACAATAGACCCTCAATAATCGGAAGAACGTTTATCTAAAAACGATAACCTTAGTTCATTGCGCTCAGCTTATCGGAGGATCAATGATTCCACATTGAATCGCTCGTTCTTTCGATTGTTATGTTGTTCAAGATAGTATCCTTAATCTTGTTGAATACGATTCTCGACGTTCTGTTTGGTAAAAGGCTTGAAGAGGTCCTGAGTACAGAAAGATCTTTGAATGGGTTTACCTTCTTTGGAGTATTATTATATTCAATACTTCAAATTTTAGTGCTAGGTGCACTCTTTATGCTTACCGCTTTGAGATCAAGATTTTTTAAATTTTAATGCAGCCTTCTTTATAAGAAATTTGGAGTAACTATTCCCAGAAGGGAAATAAGGATTTGATGTAATCTTAAACATAATCATGAAAAGTGGTGTCTAACACAGTCATAATCTTATGAATAATTGAAACGAGTTATTGACCAAGCACAGGTCAGGATATGAGCACTCTCGATGCTAAATCTTTAATAGCTCTGATCTCGTACGGTTGGAGATGCCACCAGGTGAATTTCGAAGGTATGAGAATACCGTAAATCAGTGGAAAGCATGTGACTGGCTACTTCCGTCGTTCCTGTCATACGGCGGATACCGATCCATTAATAACCGCTCATTAGCTCGCATCACAGACATTCCCAACTCATAGATATCCGCATAGACATTTGTCCGATGATTCCCGTGACCGCACATACATCCTTTTCCATCAGCCCCTACTCCATCGTCTAACTGATTCCATTACTTCCAACTGCAATGTTCCATTTCGGCCTAATATGCCGAGAGTCCTAGTCAACCATTATTCGGGTCTAGTCCTCGACCCCTGAAAATTCTTCATTGAAAGTGACGTGAAATTTGCGGTCCTAGAAAACTGACAAAGTTTTGAAAACACTAACCGATGGACGTTGTAGGTTCAACATTATAAATGCGACACTAGATTAAATCATTTATTGATCTTTCATCAGTTATTCATCAAAAGGGATGTCAATACACAACCACCAAATATCAAATTATATTTTGGATTACCATGACAGATGTATTCTTGAATTTCCACTTGCCCGGTATTATCAACTTAAAGGGTCATCATAAATTTAACTTTCCCATAGGCCTCGCTCTTCAAGCCCTATTGTTTTCAACGAATCGTTTCGTTCTTCAGTTTTCGTATACTACCTACTTTCCGGAGCTTCTCGCCGAGCCGAGATGGGCTGTTTGGTAGAGGAACAGCTCGAGCTTACTTTTACACTCTGACGTGTTTCTTCCCTTACTTCTATTCGCCAGTTCTTCCTTCCTGCTCTCAGGTACTTTCTTCATTTGCTATATACAGTGGCGAAGAGTTAATTAACCAAGGGATGAGATACCGTCTTGGACTCGACCTAGTTTTCTCCCGGCAGAGTGGCTTGAGTATTCTCATGAAGTGAACAACGTTCCAATCCTGAGTTACACGGTACACGTACCCTCGGAAAGTGGAAGAACGATGACTTTGCCTCCAGCAGCAAACTAATAAACTCCATTAGGACTTTTCAGCCCTGTCGAATATTATACACGATTCTGCATGAAAATCGCTGTAATTAATTGCTGCCAATTTACAATTGATTGAACGATAGGTGTAACTTTGGGTCACAACTATGCGAAACATCGTTGCAAATTATGGGAACTTTTGTGGAATTTAGTAAAGCTCAAAATCAGATCACGGTGAGAAAATTCTAACGTAAATGTGTCGCACGTTGGTTCGCGTCTCAGCCATTGAGGGAGAGGCTACTTGCCAGTACTACGTCAGCTGAAATCAGCGTATGCTTTGGAGTATACAGTCACTTTCATCCCCCCGCCAGTCATCAGCATGCGAAAACTTTATTATTTATTCGAAGCACGTTAAATTATGCATGCACAATATGCCGTCGAGACGCGGTGAAAGCGCGTGGATGTTGAAATGGGTTTGAGGTATTTTGGATCTATGCTGAGAGTTGGTCTGTTGGAGGAGGCTACTGAGGGTAGACTATATATGTGACAAGGGATAGAGAGAGAGAAAGAGAGGGATGAACCGAGGAGAAATTTCAAGAGCGAGGAAAAGTGAACGAGATAGAGAGGGTGAGTGAGAAAGAAGGGCGAGAAGCAAGGAAAGTGGTATGAAGGGGTAATAAGCAAGACCGTCAACGTCGCCGAAAGGGGTTCAAAGACCATCTCACAAAGGTAATTGAAACAACAGCGCAGTGCGAACGCACAACAATGAACGATGCTGAATGACCCCGAGGCTCTTTGCCACTCTTCGGGGATGTAACATCCCTTGTCCTCGAGGTATACATTCCTCAGAATAGAAGGTTACAATGTGCCTTGAGATGCACGGAGATTTAGCGAAACGGATGCAAGTTCAGGGTCAAAACTTTTAATGTTAAGCTTAAAAAATCCTTCGAGCAATACGCAGAGTATATCGGAAAATCAGGAAACGGGATATTTGATTAATCAACAATAACAGAACAATACAAAATCAGCATGAAAACTTATATTATGCGTTTTATAAAGGATGTTCATGATTAACAAGAAGAATTGTATTCATTTAAAAGGCGTCATCAGAGCTCAGTAAGAGAAGTCTCTACTCACGGATACTGTTTTCTCTAATCCACGATCTGGAACAAAAAAAAATGATTAAGCTGGAGCACAAAATACAAAAATCCAGAAGCACATTTTAGTCAAACAAATGTTTTAAGATTTTTTCCTATATTTTAGAGCGTTATCATCGCCGGTGAGACTTTTTGAGAGATTGAAAATATCGTGTGCTGTCTTCAGATGACTTTACACTACATCACAACCCTTATTTGATTTACTTTTTTTTTCGTGGGATTTGTGTAAGAATCACAACATCGTGTAATTTTATTATTAAAACATCTCAATTTATGCCACTACGTATGAATGAGTATCAATCGACATTAGAGCCTCTAATGTGGTATTTGATGCAAGAGATTAGCTAAATTGATGTTTATGGCACACAGCCTAACCCATATCTTCTTCACCATGCTCAGGATTGTCTTCCTCCTGATTTGCTTGATTGTTACTTGCCGAATATCTTCACTAACTACAAATTCAAATCACTCACTCTCTCTCTCTCTCTCTCTCTCTCTCTCCTTTGCGCCCGTCCTTCCTCATTTGCGTGACTGGTTGCTCGAGAGCTATCCGAGTTATATCGAGAAGGCCCCGTGGGTGTTTGCATGCGCTTCGACACCAAGCCAATCTACGTCAGAAGTTTCGAATCCGTTTATAATTATCGTCAGCGAGAATATGTGAAGCCGAATGTATGTATATCACAATTTGGGACATCCGATAGACCTTAATTATTGCCTGGAGCGTCAAGGGATTAGGGTTGAATCAGTTGGTCCTCATTGTGTGACACATCTTTCAGAATAAAGCGAATTTTTTTCAACTGGAAACCACAGCAAAAAATGGAAAGACATGATTCACGGGCCTGCACAGAAAACGACTTAGTTGTTCCAACCAAACACAGCATAGTACTCTGAACGCCAGACGAGAAATTGTTTGGATCAACTGGATATAGTTGGTTGGGTCAACTAACCAACTCTATATTTCTTATTTACCATAACTAATCGTTTGAAACGACTTAGTTATAACAAGTAATCGTTTGAAACGACTTAGTTACAATAACAAATCGTTTGAAACGACTTAGTTACAATAACTAATCGTTTGAAACGACTTAATTATAATACCTAATCGTTTGAAACGCTTTAGTTACAATATCCAATCGTTTGCAACTACTTGGTTACAATAACTAATCGTTTGAAACGACTTAGTTACAATTACTAATCGTTTGAAACGACTTAGTTACAATAACTAATCGTTTGAAACGACTTAGTTACAATAACTAATAGTTTGAAACGACTTAGTTACAATAACTAATAGTTTGAAACGACTTAGTTACAATAACTAATCGTTTGAAATGACTTAGTTACAATAACTAATCGTTTCAAACGACTTAGTTATAATACCTAATCGTTTGAAACGCTTTAGTTACAATATCTAATCGTTTGAAACAACTTAGTTACAATAACTAATCGTTTGAAGCGAATTAATTGTGGTAACGAAAAAATAGGGTTGATTAGTTGACCCAACCAACTATCTAGTGGATTCAACTAATTTATCGTCTGGCGCTCAGGGCACTAAGCTGTTTAGTTGCATTAAATACGAGTAAGTCGTTCTTTCCGTGTAGGATATTACCGATTCTCATAGCATATTGTTCTAATTTCACGTGCTGAATAAAATTTCATTCTGTTACAATTTGCTTCATGCATGGATCTTAAGTTCAAAAAGTGATGCGATATTCAGTTTGAATGTGGTCAAGCATTTTTTTAATGTTTACTTTTTTGCGCCTGAAAATGAAGCGCGTGGACCTCATTTATGTTATGCACAGTTAACATCTCTATACCACTGACCCACATTTTCATCGTCTGTTCGTGGCTACCTCCTGCAATGGTAAAATCGATTCACCCAGCTGTCGGAATACCTCGCGAAAACGTCAGACGTACCAAGTGAAATATCGAAATGGATAATGCCAAGTTCCGCGGAAGGATTCGTGAATTCGATCTCGCTCATTTCAATTTATGAGCTCAGTGTTGTCATTTTAAGATTCGAAATATTTCCACTCAGATAGATGTATGCGAACTGAAAATTGCACATTGTATTCTCCTAATTTTGTCATTTCACGAGTCGACAAAATGTAATGCAAAAAATAATTTGCAAAAATTAGTGAACTTCGATTAGATTATGAAAAAAAGCATATTTTGCGTTATATATTTTTATATATTTACTCGGTGACTGATTGATTATTCAATAAAGCTGGTTCGAACTTTTATGAATGGAAGGGAATCAAATGGAGGAAGTAATAAATACACGACCTTGTTATTTTTGCCCTGAGATGAAATTCAATTAACTTTTATCGATTGTTACAATTTTGTGACTTGTTCAGTTGGTCGCGTTGTATTACAATGCTCTATATTAAAACGTTAACAGGATCATCGTTTGATAATTAATACGAAACCGATAATGAAAGCGGCGCCGGTTGTTCCCTCGTCGAGTCACTCGGTTTTCGATATCCAACATCCGATACACAAAAAAAGGGACAAAAAATTTGCAAATTGGAAGACGCGATGTCGAATCGTTGTAATTATTCCACGCTCATTCACTCACTGCCATGAGAAAGAAAAGTTGAAAATAATTTATACGTCAGTTGATTTTCGTCTTATTAATCGGCAAAAATCCTGCAAATGATGAGCGAAAGACTGTAGTAAAATTAATACACTTGCATCTCTACCGGCTATTATTTCACCCGAGGACATCTCTACATATAAATGGTCTTCAATGACTCTACCAAATGATTATATCAAATATAAAAGAGATCCTTGAAAAATCCTGACAAATATTTTTAGCCTAATATTCTCCGTCTATCCTGAGACAATTAGGCTAAATCAAACCACGCCCAAACATCTCTACCATAAGATACTTTTACCTAATCCGAATACCTAATCTTTCTGCAATCGTACTAATGAACAAAAATCAGGTTTATCATTCGGTAGTATTCTTCCAGAATCTTGTTTCCTGTAATAGTTTTGTATTTGCATATTTGATCAAATTATTATTGGTAGATTTGTAATCGGTAGAGATGTTCTGACAAGTGCTATCCATCAATAGAGTTATGACTGGTAGAGATGTATATGGGGGCATTCCACGTCAAATCACGGCGTCATCGGTCTGACCCACCCGGATTTTGATGTCCAATAAATTGTAGGTTTTGTTTTGGCCCAAAATATGACCGCAAGTTTTTAGAAATTTTTATTTAATTTTTTAGGGGTTGTGCGAGGTAATAAATAATTAAATTGGGGGAAAACATAAAGAGAGGACTTTTTGAAATGAATGACATTTTTATCACAGAAACTAGGGCCCAAAACAGATATTTTCTTCATAGTTCGATAATAGGTCAAAAATAATGACTATTTTTTTGTATTGTAATTTATTTTATTCATAATTTCTTATTTTGATTATTTCTTGTAGTGAGAATAAGAACAACATAAATATTTTTCTAGTGAAACTAGATTTTTGTTCTTGGTTTTAGAGTGAAACGACAACTTTTTTCGAAAATTTTTTAACCTCGACGACCTGAAATGAAACGGATGATTCAAGCACAATAAAAAATAATAAAAAACTAGTAATTATTTTTGGCCCATTATCGAACTATGACAAAAATATCTGTTTTAGGCCCGAGTTTCTGTGAAAAAAATTTCATTAATTTGAAAAAAGCCCCTCTTTGTGTTTTCCCTCAATTTATTGATTTTTTAGCTCGGACAACCTCTGGAAAATAAAATAAATTTTTTTAAAAATTTGAGGTCATATTTTGAGCCAAACGAAAACCACAATTCATTGGACATCAAAATCTGAGGAGTTCAGGCCGATGACCGCTCGATTCGACGTGGAATACCCCATATGGATTAGTTATCGTGTTACTGAGGCCTTACATACATCTAACAGTGGCAAAAATGCGCTCCTAGAAAAAATTCCTTTGTCAGATACAGCAATAGAAATTAATGAAACGAATCGTTTATGGGCACATTAAGTATAAAAATTTTTGAATTTGCTCAGTTTTTACTGTAATTACCTGTGATAAACGAATTCACAGCATTGAAAATATTGATCAAGATGAAAATTTAAAAAAGATTCTTGTAATATAACCCTCTTATGGTCTATATCGAGTCAAACTTTTTAATTTCGAAAAATTAAACAATTTATGACAGTTAGAAAACCGCATGCGTTTCGGGTCATTTTAAGCCTAAAACAAAAGGGACCAATAATTCATGAAAAAAATCGATTTTTGGAAAATTCTAGACGCATATGTGGTCGATTATACCAATTCATCAAAAACATGTGATTTTTTTGGAGTGTCGGTTTTGTATTTTCCGACTTTTTCACCTTTCGACTCGATCATTCTCCGAGAGAAGGGTGGGGTCACCTGACTATCTAGTTTCTCGAGCAAAAGCTTTCAACTCCATTGCTAACCTCACACTGTTATCCTATACCCGCTCTTGCACTCGTCTCTCCGGATGGTCTCGAAGCTTGCACGCGGCTCTTATTAAATGTGGCGATTTATTGCTAGTAATAACGGCGCGGTCTGGGCTCTGGCCCGAAGTGGGGAAAGGAGCAGCATCTCGCATGCTTTCGCCGGCGAATGTCTCTCGTGTGCAACGAGGTAAAATCCTTCGTCGTTTCGCTCGGTATAACGTAAACCCGCATGATGGTGTATGTAGTCCGAACGGCGACACGAAGGGAAGACGCTGATTCCCATCGTGGCGAAGAGGGTTTCACGTATCCTTGCATTTTCCGCGAGAATAAAGGACCAAGATACTGAGTCGGATATTTCTGCGATGTAACCAGTTTGCTGGATTGTGCGAAGCGTAATGTTATCCTGTCGCGTGAATCTCGGGAGATTAACAATCCACATGAAATTTCCTAGGAAATGGAGCCAGAGTCAGAGACATCCTCGTGAGCCAACCATGATTAAGATGCATCCTTCATTGAAAGAAATCCATTTGGTGTATCATAATGGATTTGCATGGCTAGTTAATTTTTCAGTATTTTCAATCATATTTCCAGTCAGAAGGAATCAATGTGGGTCATTCCATGTCAAATCGACCAGTAGTTGGAATCGACCCCTTTCAATTTCGATGAAATTTGGTCAGAAGTATTCTTTCATTATAAAACGAAGTTCTGCCAGAGTATATTTTTTTTTTGAAACTTATGCAAAATTCAAAATTTCCCCATTTTTTCAATTTTTAAAGTTTATTTTTCAAATATCTCGAAAACTATTATAGTTACGAAAAAATCATTCTGGTTTCGTTTGAAAAAGTATACTTGTGGCTAAAAAAAGAAACAAAAAATATTCCGAATTTTTTTTTCGAAGAATGATGAACTTGGAGAATTTTCACTTATAATACCACAAGAGCTTCAAAATTATCGGGTATTTCCCGATAGGTTCGTTGCAAACAAATGAAGGAGTCAAGTTTTTCCTGAAAAACTTGACGACTTTATTTGTTTGCAGGGAACCTTGAGGGAAATGCCAGATAATTTTGAAGCTCGTGTGGTATTCGGGGGATTATTTTTCCGTCCCAAATGTCGGCCAATAGAATTGCACCATGAGATGAAATGAACAGTTAACAGTAGTAAATTGGTTCCAAACTGTTTTTTTTGCCTTCTCCGTATTAATGGGAACATTTCCTTTGACTTTTTTATCAATGGTGGACAGAGAACAAACTCCAAATCGACTCATTTTCATGCAAAATCTCCAATTTTCACAATTGAATTCAACCTGTCAGTTTGACGTGTGGTTAATTTGACTGGATCATGTTTTGTTTTTTATATATAGCAACTACCAGAGAAAATAATCAAAAAATTATCAGTATAATACCATGTAGGTTGTACCACGTGACGTCGAATGGTGCAATTCTATTGGCCGACATTTGGGTCGGAAAAATAATCCATTTTATTTGTGAAATACTCATCTTAAGGGATCCTGAAATGTTCAGAATACTGTTTTTGTCAAAATTATGAATTTTTGAGTTTTTGTAAAAAAAATTTTTTTTTACCTCCAAATTAAGTAAAGATGAGCAGTCATGTGATTTTGTAATATTTACTGCTCAAAATAACAAAACTACACGATTGCTCAACTTTACTATCAGTAAAAGGTATGATATTTAAAAAATTGAACCAAACATTTAATGTTGATCGTGAATTTTCACAATTTTTAAAAATTCACAATTCTCTAAATTCATCATTTTTCAAGATTTTTTTTCGAATATTTTTTCTTCGTAGCCCCAAGTATACTCTTTGAGTCGAAGTTAGAACGATTTTTTCGTAACTATAATAGTTTTCGAAATATTCAAAAAATAATCTTGAAAAATTGAAAAAAATGGTGAATTTTTTTATTTTGCATAAATTTCGAAAACAATTTTTTTAATTTTTTTCCTTTGGTAGCCCTTCGTTTTATGATTAAATAAAACTTCTGACCAAATTTCATCGAAATTGAAAGAGGTCGATTCCTACTATTGGTCGATTTTACATGGAATGACTCACATTTGATTTTTTCCGTCGAACAAAATGATTTGTTTGGGGCAACCCATAACATGATTGGCACGATCAATAATATTTGCAACCCTTTGTGTCAACATTAAATTGAACCATTTTGTAGGGTAAACCCATCTGCATGGTTATGGCAACAGTTTTTATGGTTTTCATAATAAACTAATTGGCTTTCTCCAGTGATACTCGAGAGAATTTATGTCAATATTTTTTTAAAAACCTACGGTATTGCTGATGAAAATAAACAATGAAAAATCCGAAAATCTTCTTTTGTTATTAATTTCACCACGTTCTCGTTGAAATTAGTAATTGGAAAAATGATCAAAAACATTCTAAATCATGTTTTTTTTTGTTTTTAACTATGCTCTCGTAAGGTTTTTTTAGAAACCATGTTTTTTCGTGTCTTTCAATGATTTCGCGAAATTTGAAGCCTTCGATGTACAACAGCATAATTTAAAATCAAATTTCTATATTTATTATCTTAAAAAATGGTTCTCATGAATTTTTTTAACTTTCTTCCCATTCCAAAGTACATTTCTCAATAGACCTCTCGAATATGGGATTACAGGATCGTTTGAAATAGGGATGACGAGCCCTAGGACAGGAAGAGACAGCGAATGAGATGAGGGGATTTTTTGAAATGCTTAAGAGTAAGAAAAGAAAAACGGAGAATGGTATCTCGTGGTTTGAGTCGAAGAAGCAACTCTCACTCTCTCCCTCCCTCTCTCTCTCTCTCTCTCTCTCTCTCTCTCTCTCTCTCTCTCTCTCTGTCTGTCTCTCTCTCTCTCTCTCTCTCTCTCTCTCTCTCTCTCTCTCTCTCTCTCTCTCTCTCTCTCTCTCTCTCTCTCGCTCTCGCTCTCGCTCTCTTTCTCTCTCTCTCTCTCTGCCGTTGCCTCGGGAGCTTGGGGAATATTTAAACGGGAAAAGGAAATGACTTGCTGAGAGACGAGACGACTTTTCCCTTCTTCGCTCGTTCCGTGTTTTCTTCCTCATATAGCGCTTCATGTGGAAAACTCGCGCGAGAATCCGCTGAACGGCGGGACCGCAGGCGATAGCACGAAAATATATTGCAAACGTAATATTTCAACCACCGACATAAATAATATACGCAGAGGGGGTTTACTTATTTACCCTTAAAAAAAAAAATTGTCATGTCCCACTTTTTGTTTCAATCGTTTTACTTCTCGTAGAATTTTCACGGAAACAATTTGCGAGGATACTAATTTTACACGACATTTCCTTTGATCTTGCTGTTTCAGAAGGTTGTTGACGATGTTTTTTTTTCACGCCAGAGATAAATATATTTTTTAAATTATTTTATTGCACTCCGTGCGTAAAGTGACCACTTGTGCGATAAAATTTTATACGATATTCGTGCGAGAAACTTTTTCTCAACTCGTGTGATTGTAGCATTCGCCTTCGGCTCATGCTGCAAACTCACACTCGTCGAGAAAAAGTTTCATCGCACTCGTATCGTAATGTACTATTATTGCACTCCGTGCGTAAAGTGACCACTTCTCGCACGCTTCGCTTCGCTGCGCGTGCAATAAGCGGGCACTTTACGCAATCGTGCGATAAAATTTTGTTCGATACTCGTACGAGAAAAAGTTTCATCGCACTCGTATCGTAATGTACTATTTTCCTTGTATATATTTTCCCATTCGCTTCCATTGTAGCGTCAATTAGTTCGAGATCAACAACGAAGACGAGAGGTTTTTATGCATTTAATTGGGTGAGATATTGTTTTTATTCATTTTCACCATTTTTATCGTCCATTCATTGTAACTTCTGCTACGCTGCAGTATTATTTCGTACGGAAATTACAAAGAGAACGACGTGGTTGTCGAGAACGACACTTTTTAATTGGTTGATATGAGACATGAAAAAAGAACATTTTATTCACTATTCCGTGTCAAACATTCAGTAGATGGCGTTTAATTGGCAGTTCAAAGCGAGTGTGGTCTCACGTTATAATTGCGGGGTTCATTATGAACGTGTTTTCAACTCAATAAATCGAGAGACGTGAGCTTTGTCGAGACGATGCAGTTTTTACGACTTTTTCATTCAAATATTTCCCGTTTATACAACACTTTCATCGATAAGGAGTAAAACTGTACCGTTTCAATGAAAGAAAGACGTATTTAAAAAATCTGAAATGCGGAATTTTCCAAAATCAGATTCGAAATTTGCTAAAGAATTGTTGAAATCAAACGAATGATAAATACAATTTTTCACAATACTTTATATTCAATTTTCAACCAATCTCTTTCAAGATGCTGCAGTTCCTTGATTGTTTCCTTCCCCGTCGGCGATTGGAGGTTTTCCCTCGGGATAATTCCAGTCTTGTATCTTTGCCGAGCCGAAAAATATGAATACAAAAAATGCGCTGATTTGAGCGACGATGTTGACCCAAAAAATGATTCTCCAACGTTCGAATGTGTGCTGGAATAGTGAGAAAAAAGTATTTCTTTTATCGGTTGGCTAATTATTGTAATTAACAAAATACTGTTATTCGGTTCATTGATTTTATTGAAATAAATGGCAAAATGAAATGAATTAAATTGTGCTTACGCCTTCCTCCGTCAATGTTCCGACCAGAGCGGGCAATATAAAAGCCGATATTGTTCCAGGTACATTTGTGATACCCATGAGAATACCAGCGTAATTGGGAGCAAGATCATTGTGATTCGTCAGATGCCCAACAAAAATGGCACCGCAAAAAACAATGCTGAGAATCAGCATAACAGTTGTTGCGTCTCTTTTGCAGCCAATATAAGCGATCGCGATCAAGAGAATACTTGGTGGAATGCAACC
The DNA here is from genome assembly GCA_946863875.1 of Alloplasta piceator. NCBI lineage: Eukaryota > Metazoa > Arthropoda > Insecta > Hymenoptera > Ichneumonidae > Alloplasta > Alloplasta piceator. The sequence continues at coordinate 23,114,677 of OX333072.1, forward strand.
TATCGCAAACAAAATATTGTTCTTTGAAGTCCAAAATCCTCAAGTTATTATTATAATATTCTATGTCAAGTATTCTTATCGTCCAGTTTTTTATAGAATCAAATTTCGATAGATTTGAGTACCGAGCTGTGAAATTACGGAAATTAGTACATTGAAGATTCTTTTTCAATTTCAAAATTACATAAATCTTTGTCCCTCAAGCAATTCTATCCAAATTCAATGAAAACCAATTGCAATTGTTTTTAGATCATTCAACAACTTTTTTCAAACGGAAACTATGAATTATTTTTTTGAAAGTAAATATCGACCATCCTTATCATCTAATGCACTTATTAAGGGGTTAGGCCACTCTACAGACAAAAAAGGGCATATTTCGTGATTTTTTTCGGCGAAACCATAAAATAAATCGGATTCACAAAAAAGTGCCCTATTATACATCTAATTTGCAATATAAAATTATTTTTTCATGGCGTTATATGTCTTAATGGCGACTGTGCAGCATTTTTCCTATGACACCTTTATTTCTGGAAGGTCAAAGGCCGAACCAACAGCTCTTATAATTTTTGAGTTACGATGTGACCCCAAAGTTTTTCCGATTATAGATACGAATAGCTATAGGAGTACCTAGGATTTTTTCGATGAATTGTTTTTTGTAGAAATGGCGCATTTCTAAATTAAAAAGTATAAAATACCATGAAAAAATTGTCAGAAAATTGTTTATAAAAAAGAAACAATGCTATATAATGAAAAAATCCTACATACTGCTTTAGAGAACGTTATTTTGAATATGCAGTTAAAATTTCAAATGAATCGGTTGAAATTTGTTCCAGTTATGAGTTCGGCAAATTTGAAAAATTAAACAAATAAAAAAAATGTTTAATACACCACGTTTTTAAAACGGACAAAAAAGTATAAAATAATTTCTCTAAGCTTCGTGCAGAACAAAACAACTTACATATTTCTAACCTCTTACAGATGATCCTGAAAATTTGTCATTGTACATTTTTAATAGCTATTAAAATACTTGTGAGATTTGAAGCGAAAAACGTGGGGCGCATTCAGCTATTAATTGTATTGCACCGCAAATTATTTCAACTGATATAAATAAGTTCTCTCATTGATAGCTACTCTCTTTACTTCATATAGTTATGTGTTGCATGCGCCCCACGTTTTTCGTTTCAAATCTCACAAGTATTTTAATAGCTATTAAAAATGTACAATGACTCTTACATAATATGTAAGAGGTTAGAAATATGTATGACTCTTACATAATATGTAAGAGGTTAGATAATATGTATGTTGTTTTATTCTGGATGAAGCCTAGGGAAATTATTTTATACTTTCTAGTCCGTTTTAAAAACGTGGTTTATTAAAAAAAAAATTATTTGTTTAATTTATTTTCTGATTTTTAGTATTGTGTAAATGAAATTTTGAAATTTATTTTGAATACTTTGATGAGCTTGAACCGATCTGCTTCCGATTCCTCTTGAAGCGTCACAAGCCGCTTTTGCCTTTTTTTTCTAAGCGTCGCTTGCGTTGGGTGGCTGTCTCCTTTACCATAATAGATTTTACACTATAAAGACCATAATAAACTTTACACTTGATTATATAATGATTTCCTTACAGGGAATAGAATAATTGGTTTATTCTGTTTATCTGTCAGCCAGATGTCAGTTATATTCAAGAAAATATAGCAAAAACAAAAACCTAAACCGTTGCTATGGTAACCGTTCCCGACATAGTTTTTATTGAAAAAATTACAAAATTATTTTTAAAAAATTGTAATCGCAATTACGACTTTTTTCACATTTTCTTGCATTGTCATCCAATTCTGAGCTACGTTCAAAATTTCAAGTCTCTAGCTTATCGGAAAGTTAGTTTAAAATCAAATACAAAATTCCACCCGGACATACAAGAAAGCGAGTTAATAAAAACGTGGTATCAACGAAATGTAGTTCCGAGATAAACGCATTTGAAGTTTGTAGAAAGCCCGCTGTGGATGAAGAGGGGTTGCACTAGAATATGAAAATCGAGGACTTAGGGATTTTTCACGCACATAACCTTTTGGAATATAAATTCTATACATACTAATTGTAAGTTACCTTTTTAACAAACAAAAAATCGATTTTTTGAAAATCCTAGAGTGGCCTAACGATTACTAAAGCGATCACTAAAATTTCTTGACATTTTATAATTTCCGAGAGATGATTACTTCTAACTTTAATACCAGTTTTCCTTATCACTCAATATACCATTGAAAAATTTTGAGCTTGACAGCTTGACGATCACAAGAGTTGAAGATATAAATCTTGTTTGTTGCTAAAAACAAAGCTCTCTTCATGACTAGCAAAATTAATTGATTTTAAGCAATAACTTACTTATGGTGACCGCAATTTTTCGTGCGTTCGTCTGGGTCCAGTATCCACGTTTTCTACCCATGTCCAATAATTTTCCGAAAAGTGAATTTGTGAAGGCATTTATTAAGTAAGGCAGACAGCTGTAAGTCGCATTCTGCACATGAGAATAATTGATTAGACGGAATTTTTCTTTCTGTCAACACCTTTTTCATGTTTAGACTTTTCTAATAATAGCAATTTTTATTATTGTTATTATTATTATTATTATTATTATTATTGTTGTTGTTGTTATTATTATTATTTAAAAAATCGATCAATTCTTACCGCGGTTATGTCGAATCTTAATATTTTGTTCATGTAGAGTGGCAGCTGAGTCAGTAAAAAGTACCAGCAAAAATTTCCGAGTGTATTTGTGAGGAGCAATGCCCAAAATGGAACGGAAGTCCAAATGGCTCGCCAGGGTACACGAATACTCGATGACCCCGGTGCTCGATGGCCGTACGACGAGATCAACTTGTTCCTCTCGTTTTCACTGATGATTTTTTGACCCTCCGGATTATCGGCAAAAAAAATGGCAAAAACGATGCACCATATGATCGGCAGAGAGCCATGAATATAAAATATCGATTGCCAGCTCAAATATTTCATAATCAGGCCGGATGAAAAAATCGATATGACGGTACCGATTGACGTGCCAGCATAAATAATACCGACCCATGTACTTTTTTCCTCGTATATTACCCACTTCGCAACGAGAACATTAACGACCGGAAGATTGGCCGAACTCACGAGACCGGTCAAAAATCGAAGACCGAGAAGGGCACCGATCGAATTTGCGGCCAAAGGAACAAGCATTGTGAATATCGAGTTGCAAAATATGCAAATTAGAAGCACCCATTTTGTGTTGAACCTTGCGAAAAATAATTTAGTATATTATTGATCAATTGATCAATTTATTATTTGTAAAATAATGATTATTGATTGAAAAATGAAACGAAATCGTACTCTTTTGATATTCTGCATTGAGAGAAAAATATACTAGAACCAATGAAATAAAGTTTTGAAGGCAAAAAATCATTTTTTTCATTATTTGCCAAAACATATTAGATTGGTTCCCTTATATATTTACTTGGTTCATTTTTTTTAGTCAATTTCTTAAATTTCTGTTTCAATAAACGAATTTACTTGAATCCAAGAATATGTTATCAATTATATGTAATATGTTGTTTGAATCAAGAACACATTTTATCATTCAAAACCAAAACATTCATGTTTTTTAATACAGGAAGCACTGAGAAAAAACATTTGTTGAATCAACAAATTAATTAGTCCAATCAACAGGAAAAATGATTGATTCAATCAAATGCGTGTTCATTAATTGTTGCCGAACATTTTATAAAAAATATATAGTCCTTGCCAAATAATTTAATATGCATAGTTTAGTGACCCCAAAAAGAGATAAATAGAAAAAAAAATACAAATCTGCGCCAATTCTCCGATCTAATTTCTCTGTCCGACCGAGATTCGAACCCTCGACCCTACCTACCGTCATACTTATCCTACCTAACTACCTAACACACTACCTATTACGCTATCGACTACTACAATGCACTTGAAAAAAGTTAGGGGTTATGAAGATTCGAATATAAGAAAACATTTAAAAAACTAGTTTTTTAATTTTTAATAACTTATGTATACTATTAAAGTATACTATAGAAATGATAGTTCTTTGCTTGAAGGAAATAAAAATTTCATCATTCCAAACAAATATTCTATTGGAATAAAATAATGTGTTATTTATTTTACTGCAGCTTCTTTTAAAATAATCACAATCAATTTTATATCTGATAAATATTGAAAAGACTACAGAAATATTTTTTGAAGTAAAATAATGATGAATTTTTTGCCAAGAAATAATTTTGTTCGAAAAAAATAATTTAATGTTGATGTTGTTTTTCAGATTCAAATAATCTCATGTTTATGATGCGATCAATGTAATTAATCCAACGAATACAAATTTGATCAAATCTATCATGCATTTAATTGTTACTATTAAATAAGAGTTCAATATAATGGAGTAATAGATTCGTGAAAATATTTTTTTAAATGAAGAGTGATTTTCTTGGTTCAACAAATAAATAATCGAATTAATACTTTCATTTAATAAATAAATTCATCTTCTCAAATTCAGTAATTTTTTCTCTCGGTGTGCAGCTTAATTATATGACAAATTTGGTTAAGCAATATTTGTGGTGTTGAATGTCATTTTTGAAAAGTACATTTACTGACCGATCGGCGAAATAACCGGCGGGAAACATGCCGATTAGATAACCAGCGAAATATAAACTGACGACCAATCCTTGTTGCGTACCAGTCCAGTCAAACGGACCGTCGAGATCGGCGGAAGAAGGACCATTGTTTTCCTCATACTGTGGACATTCATTTGACGCTCCTCCACCGGACTTATTTCCATGCGACTTGACCATACCGATTATGGCCGTCGATATGTTAACTTTTAGACCGTAAATAATCATATTTGCCATGCAAAGCATTATGGCAAAGAGAAATCTAACGATTTCAACTAAGAAGGAAAAGAAAGCAACTGCATTAAAAAGATATTTGAAAAAATTATGCAATGAATCTATACCAAGAAATTGTCGCAGATTAATGAGCGAGTAAAATCAATTGAATAAGTGATAGACAATGGTATAACTAGTTTTTATAAATTTTCTCGCCAATTTCTTTTTACATATCGATCAATGAATTTTGATTTTAAACAGAGTTCAAACGCCATTTAAAATTACGGTATAATACATTCAAAAAAAAGTGTTTAGTTAATAACAACGATGTCATAAATAACAGTAAATAAACAATTCCACAGTATAATGAATAAAAATTGTACTTACCCATTTTTTTTAGTATTAATTATTGATGAGTATTTATTTCTATCGACGTTTATATTATTCACGTGCCATTTGATTCTTCAATATTTTTGCCACCTCTGGCGAAGGCGAAGAACGAATGTATTTCCACGAATCACATGTCTGTCATTAATCGTACACTTTTTGAGGTATTTAAAGTCTTTTAATCATCGAATATTATTGCGCGCGAGTGGCAGCGATCGTAAAGAGCCATTTGAGTAACTGAAGCGAGAAAAATCACAGCTCAGCATTGGTATAAACGAATATTTGTACACTGTAAACGTGCGAGAGAAGATAAAACGCCAAGGGCTCTTCCCACGTCGCTAGAGATAACGACTCGTCAACTGACGAACTACTTCGACAGCGAACTGAATATTGTCGCAAGGCGACGTTCACATATTTCGAGTGGACTTCGATGACATTAGGTCTAGATTTCTTATTATTGGTTCTGATTGAAATCGAATTTAAAGCTCCAAATATATTTTAATGAAATCAGTGACAGGTACCAAGTTATGCCAGTTCGAAAATTCTTCCAATTTTCGCAAGAGTTCGCGTGATCTCAAGATCTATCTCAAGATCGATCTCAAGATCAAACTTAAAATCCAACTTTCCATTGAACTCAAGTTGGAACATAGGATCGAACTTAAGTTCCAATTTAAGATGAATCTTAAATTTAAACTTAAGTGTCATTATAAGTTCATTCTTAAGTTCAAACTTTAGTACGAACATGTGATCGATCTTAAGTTTGAACTTAAACTTGATTTGAAGTTTGATCTTAAGATCTATCTTGAGCTTGAACTTAAGTTCGATCGAACGTAATTATTTTGACAACTAATGCCAAAAAACACGGTCGAGGGACGCGATGAAAGAAGTTCAAGCTCAGGATGGATCTTAAGATCAAAATTTAAACCAAGTTTAAGTTTAAACTCAAGATATCGATCTGAAATTCGCAGTAAAGTTTGAACTTGAGTATGAACTTATAATGACGCTTAAGTTCAAACTTAAGATTGATCTTAAATTGGAACTTAAGTTCGATGATAAGTTCCAACTTGAGTTCAATGGAAAATTTGGTCACAATTAAGTTTGATCTTAAGATCGATGGTAAGATAGATCTTAAGATCTTAAAATTCGAACCTAAGATCAGAAATGTTTGATATTAATTGTCAATATTAACTCACAGAGATAAAGCCCTTGAGATATTTATAAAGACAGATACACTGAGAAAAAAGTTCAGTTAAAACAACTAAATCCATTTAGTTGAAAAAAATTTAGTTGATTCAATATTCATTTGTTTGATATGATGAAACTATAATTAATTCAACAAATGAATTTGGTTAACCATAGGATATGAGGTGAACGAAATTATTTGGTCAATTTTCAGATACAGTTTAGTCGATTTTACACGTTACTGAGTCGCTGTACAGAAATATTTCGTTGATTTCTAGTATATTTTAACGAAATAAATTTAACTGTAACAAAAAAACAATTCGTATTTTCAATCACACAATTTATTTGGTACAAAGATATTTATTTGATTGAACTGAAACTTTGCCCATTCAAGCAACGATTTAACTGATTTAACTAAAACTTCCACTGTATCTTTGTTGAATTGCCAAAATGATCTCGTTGAACGTCCGGAAACAAATATTTGGTTGAGTCAAACAAATTTTTGCATTTTCAACAAGAAAAATTCTCAGGGAACAAAAAAAAGTCATTTTTTCCCCCTCATGAGGCCTGTCCATTTGCAAATCGACTTTGGCTGATCCGTGACCGTAAATCATTGAGACTTCGAATAATCTTATGAGTTTTTCTTTTCTCAAAAATATAGTTTATCGTTGTTTCAGGTAATAAAAAATTGGAGATATCCAACGTGTTGGAACGATAATTGTTTGGAATTTTTTTGTCAAACCAACATGGAACGGCCCATATATACAAACCGGCAGGAAATAATATGATCCGGCTTAATATGTCCGATGGCTTACAAGTATTATGATACCCAAGCTAATCTCGACAGCGAAGCCCCGACCCGACTTACATATGCATATTGATGTCGCATGCATAGCTAGAGTTAATACGTTGATATAATATCGCTTTTAGAGCACGTTAAATTTTCGTTTAATCTACGAGATATTTACAATCGATTGACGAGCCTTATTTAAACAATATGTCCGTTAAGTCTGCACTTAAAATGTATTCCTTTCCTCACATGTTAGAATTCTTCTGCTAGTTCCTTTTTCTGCCCTTTCTACTGAACTAAAAATTTCTCATAGATTCTTTGAATAGGATCTGAGAAGAAAATTGTGGAAAATTATAAAATTTACAAATTCTTGTATGGCCCAAATATTTTTTCTCCTGTTTCAAATCACTGACGAGAATGTTTTTCCTAGGGAAATATAATTTGGCAAAAAAATTGAAAAACATATTTCTATCGTTTGGAATTTGTACACCTTTTAAATTATTTGTGACGGATAGAAAAACCAGTCTATCCGGATCGAATCATCGATGAACTTCAGGTCAACGAAACTCGCTTTTTCGTTATCTTTGGACACTAATATGGGGATTAATGATGATCCCCTTGTGACACACCTGGTCGAAAGAATTTCACACAAATGAAGCCATTTGATATATCGTAGTTTTTCAAGTGAGATAATCCTCTTATGCACTCCAAGAATTTGATTCAATCGTGATTGGACCGTAAGCTCGATACGCGTCGGTACCAATCGATTATCTCATTGGTTCCACTCTTGATGAATCCAGGAACAGAGAGGGATGAGTAGACCGAGTGTGCATACAGATAGTATTATCATTATGTAATCGAATCTCCCAAAACAAACTTTGAATAAAATTTGCAAATCTAGAGCAGTTGACCTGAGAATTCAAATGATACAAATGAACACTGTCGATTTTCGAGTCACTTATCGATTCTTATTGTTTATATCCCAATGATAAAAAGTTTTTTTTTCAAAGAAGAATAGCTAAATTCCATAATAAATTTCTTGTCAGAGGAGAGATGTGTTTGGTGGAATTTTAACGTCTTTTAAAAAATATTTTTCCCGGCCTTTAATTGGGGTCAATTTGGTAATATAATTTTTTCTTCATTACTGGAAATTCGAACATTTCTGTAATCACGGAATTTCAATATTTCCGAGGTTTTGTAAGGATGGGCGATTTTTTTTTGTTTGTGCCCATCGTTCTTGGATTTAGCTTACGCGAAAATTGCTGATGCTCACATCGTCTCGTCAGTTAGAGTCATTCGTGCAAAATCCATGAGACTATCTCTGCAATATCATAGAATGGAAATGCCTTTGACACCTAGGAGGAGGACAAGTGTGACGCCTTGTCAACAATCAGCTAGAATTCGTGAGATTATGTGGGTTTCCTCGTTATCACACTGATACGATTAACACGATGCATCGTGAGCGTGAAATGATGACTAAGCGAGAATGCAAGTCACACGTTCAATTTCGCGATAAAAAGGCCCCAGTCAAGGAAACTCTGATGAAATTAATTTGACGTTCAATTCTCCTCCTCGGGGACTACCTAGTTATAATTTTTTATTCATTGATAAATCAAAAATATAAAAAATATCCATAAATTGTACAAATTCAGAAAATCCTTGTCACCATTGATTAGAAGAAGTGATTATTGTTTTAGAAATGACAACAATTTTAAGTCGAAGATAAGCATTGATAGTTGGAGATTTTACAATCTGACTTTTATTTCAAATAAAATAATAATTTGACCAGAAAGGTAATGAAAAAAAATGTCAGCGCCCAGTCTGAAAAATATTAGCCACGAATTTCCACAATATTAAAATATCACAGTCACATATATTACCAACTATAAAATAAAATAAAATTCTACGAATTTCCTAAATATTATTTTTCATAGATATTCCACGGATGTGCGAAATTGACGACCTGCAAAGAGTCCTTGAATACTCCGTGGATGGAGAGAAAAAATTGACTAAATGTGGGCAGAATTGAAATTTATACGGGGTATAATAACCTAAGCCCCCTACGTGAAGCCCCCATACAGGGGTGTCAGTTGCAATCAGTAATCCGCTTCGGTGGCTTCGGATTAACGTCGCAAGAGAGCGTTCATCTGATCGATTTGGCTGAATTGTTTACCACGATGCGTATTCAATATTATTTAGCTGAGGGGCGGAAATTTTGAACGAAAAATTAATTAACACGTTTAATTTTTTCAATCAGATTCTGCTGACTCGTATCTCAAATATACCTTCTTCTTCCGTGTAAACGTAGCTGGATTGAAAGAGGTTTAACCTCATCTTTATGAGTATTGATAATAAATCATGACATTTCACGTGTAATATAATAATAATAATATAATAACATATGATAATAATAATATAATTATAATATTGCTCGGATAATATTTTACATGAAATTATGAAATTTGATATGAGACGATTGTATCACTGAAAAAAAAAATATAGTTACCCAAACCATACAATTGTATGATATGGTCAACTATAACTATAATTCAAGAGGGTATAGTGATAAATCCGAGAGAGTATAGTAAACCTAACCATTTTTTTGGTACCTCTAACAAAAAATGTATAGTTATGGATAACAAAATATAGTAGGGGTTACTAAACGATTTCTTATACTATGCAAATCCAGTATTATATTATACCACATGGATTTGTTACCTCTAATCAACAATGTATAGTTACGGAGAACAAAATTATAGTAGGGTATACTAAACCAAACTATGCAAAACTAGTATTACATACCATATGAATATGTTACCTCTACCAAGAATGTAGTTACGGATAACAAAAATATAGTAGGAGTTACTAAACAATTTCTTACTATGCTAATCTAGTATTATATACCATACATTGAGAAAAATTTTTTGTTGAAAATGCAAAAATTTGTTTGACTCAATCAAATATTTGTTTCCGGACGTTCAACGAGATCATTTTGGTAATTCAACAAACAATCAGTGGAAGCTTTAGTTAAATCGGTTAAATCGTTGCTTGAATGGGAAAAGTTTCAGTTCAATCAAATAAATATCTTTGCACCAAATAAATTGTGTGATTGAAAATACGAATTGTTTTTTTGTTACAGCTACATTTATTTAGTTAAAATATATTAGAAATCAACGAAATATTTCTGTGCAGCAACTCAGTAACGTGTAAATTGGACTAAAGTATATCTGGAAATTGACCAAATAATTTCGTTCACCTCATATCTTATGGTTAACCAAATCCATTTGTTGAATTAATTATAGTTTCATTATTTCAAACAAATTAATATTGAATCAACTAAATTTTTTTCAACTAAATGGATTTAGTTGTTTTTACTGAACTTTTTTCTCAGTTTATGAATTTGTTATCTCTAATCAAGAATGTAGTTACGGATAACAAAAATATGGTCGGGTTTACTAAACAATTTCTTACTATGCAAATCTAGTATTATATACTATATGGACTTGCTACCTCTAATCAAGAATGTAGTTACAGATAAGAAAAATATGGTAGTTATTACTAAACAATGTCTTACTATGCAAATCTAGTATTATATACCATATGGATTTGTTATCTCTAATCAAGAATGTAGTTACGGATAACAAAAATATAGTAGGGGTTACTAAACAATTTCTTACTATGCAAATATATAGTATTATATACCATATGGATTTTTCTCGGTGTACCAAATTGGCAGTATGAAATATAATAAAAGATGAAAACATTTTGTTTCATACAAATTATGAGATAAACTCAAAAAATTGAGCTTTCCATTCGAGGTTTTCTCGAATAATATAATGAACACATGCCAATCATTTATTTTTTCTTGGACAATTGTAATTATCATGCTGCCCATGCGCATGATAATAACAATTCCGCGTCCATTATGCAGCTACCTAATTGCCCGTTGGGATTTTTTTTTGTTTCAATGAGGCTGGAAAATTGCTTCGAGAGAACAAAAGTATCGATTCGTTTATTCATGCAAAAGACCATTGTTGTCGAATCCTTTTTAAATCTTAATCGGTTAGTTCTGCCAGTGAGTAAAACAATTTTTCTTTTTTCTGCCAAAATGCCGAGAACAAGCTACATTTAAATAGCATTTCACCTATATCGAGCTATGCTGTTCAACAAAATGGCGGAAGCACCTTTACAAATGGACCACTTACGTCCTTTTTATGCCAAAATCCATATCTATCGAGATTTTTTTATTATTCTTTTTATCGGAATTGCGATCTCTCGATGCTAGGTCCTTTGAGGTCGTCGGTGAATATTCATCGGGATGTCGCCTTCGTAGTCAGGTACATATATAATATCTCCTCGACGATCGCGATTCTCAATGGTATCCCGCGGGGATACATCGTGGATTCCCCTTTTACCTCCATTTTGCTTTATACAAGTTATATTTCACGCTACTTTTATCGATACCCAAACGATTCAAAGTGAAAGGGAAAAAAAATTTGACAATATGTGTTTAAGGTACTACTCAACTTTAAAAGGCCAAAGAAGGCAAATTTTTAAGATTTTTTTCTCAGCTTCTTTTATCAGATATGGCTCTAAAACTGTTATTACAACATTGTTCCATCCTTCAAAAATACAAAAAAAATTATTCTTCATTTTGATTCTTTGAATAAGTCGAGTCTTCGAAAATGTCCTGTCCCATGCCCGGTAGTTAATCTCAGGATTGGCAAGACTGAAACAAAAAAATAAAAAAGCATTTTTAGAAGGAAGGTTTCTTACACAATAATTTACCACCGTTAATGTAAAATCGATTTTAAAAAAATGGCCGTAGCGTTAAATAAATTGTGGACAATTCAATTTTTTATTTTCATTTCAAAGATCCGCCATTTTTTTCAATCGATTTTTCATTAACGGTGGTAAATTATTGTGTATGAAACCTTCTTCTTTAAAATACTTTTTTATTTTTTTGTTTCAGACTTGCCAATCCTGAGATTAGCGGTCGGCCACGAGACAAGACATTCTCGACTTTGGCGCCTTTTATAAATTATTCAAAGAATCAAAATAAAACATTTTTTTTTTTTATATTTTGGAAGGATAAAACAATGTTGTAATAACAGTTTTATAGTCATATCTGATAGAAGAGCTGAGCAAAAAAATCTTTTAAAAAATCTTTTTTTGGCCTTCTAAAGTAGTACCTTAACCGATTTTAATTTTTCTGCACATTCCGATACAAAATTTATTAGGTCCCTAAAAGTGTTATTAAATATTTTGTCTCACCCCGCTGCCCCATAAATCAATTCACATTTTATTCGTTATCTTTCAAGCTTCAGAATATTGCTTCATTCATGGGACTACGAAAATTTTCCAATTTTTCAAGTCTGTACATCGACCTAAATTTTGTCGCCCACTTTTTTTATCGTCAATCTTCAAAACCGAACTCAATTACCGATCCTTCAAATTTTGAAATCTTGCAAAAATACGAGAAAACGTGGCGAACCAATTTTTTTAAAAAATATAAAAAATATATAGTACTTTCAATATTGTCTTGGTTTATAGATTGTACGTATTTTCATGTATAGAACAAGAACCGTGAGGGAGGCACCTTTACGCTCGACAATAAACTAGCCCAGTCTCGAAGAGACTTTTGGCGATAAAATTCCACGGATTCTCCGTGTCTCCTCTTTATTTTCTTCCTCTTCGTCTTCTTCCGCCCGTTCTCCGCGCGACAATCGATAGCGATCATCTTTCGATTCGAGATAGCGACAAACCGGGTCGAGTAGCGATGGCAAAAAGGGGATCGCACGATAATCGTATATATACAAGACGTTACACAATTTTACCGACCCCCGAGAAATTCGTGATTTAAGGGGGTCAAACGACCGCGAACATCTGATAAAATCATCTCATTCAAAAATAATGATACAGGTCGAAAATATGAAAAAAAAGTATTCGGCAATTTCAAATGTCAGTATTGTGTTTATTTGCAAAAAAAGTTTCGCCAATATATTAAAAAATGGATACGTGTAATTTTATTTTGCAAAAATCTTTACGGCCCAAACCAGCCAGTTTTTCCAATTCCATAAATTCGATCGTCCAACTCTGTATCTCTCATCAACTCGTTTATTATCGGCTGCGGGGGTCAAGACGAAGATAAAAAGTAACAAAAATAAATGTGCAAAGGGCGAGAGTTTCGAAAGAGAGCAGAAAAAAAACGCATGGATGAGAATAAAGGTCGAGAAGGTCTATGGAGAATGTTATTGGGTGGATTCGAGAGTACCCTCGTAATTCATGATCGTACGTAAGGGCGAAGGAAAAACTTGCTTCGAATCTCTCGATTCTCATCGAAATCTCGAACATGAATCTTATCCTGGCTGGGTTCTATATCCTCGTTAAATCTTAACCGATCGGGCGAGTGTGAATTCCATACTTTTGCGAGCCATTGCTGAGCGCGCTGCTGCAACTTCTCGCACTTTCTCCTCGCAGCCTCTTTCCACTGTCCTTCCATTGGAAACAACCCTTTGTTATGCGCTCGACAAAATTTACGATCCTTTGTATACCGGACAAACACTCGGATGTGCAGAAAATTTTCAGAGTCATTTATTCGTCAAGTTTTCAACGTCCCCAGTGGGAACTCCAATCGTAACTCCTTGAAGACTTATGACAACTTTTTGGAAGACTTCGATTCATCGAGTCCGCTGCAACGAGATTTTCGTTTCACTGATGTTCCTGAATTATCCACGTGAATTATAAAAGCTCATTCTCATCTAGAATCTCAATTCTTTTCCTTTAGTGTTCCTCCAGAATGACGCTGACCGTTCTTCGCAGAAATAATTGAAACTCCGCCGAGACGTGTCTGTCTCGGTTCTTCAGCTTCTCTTTCTCGCGGCATTCGACGATTTTTCCCTCAGGCACGAGGCCCACTCTCATTGTCTCAACGAATTCCCGCTGATCGTAACTCTACCCCCGGTGGCGTAACAAAGGAATCTTTATTAGAGGCCACGAAGAAGAAAGAACGAGGGTGACGAGAAAGTGATAGCCGAGGATGGCCGCTGAGAATGAAGGAATGATGAAGCAACGAAGGAGTAATCAGGGAATGAAGAAAGGCCTGGAAAGTCAGCTGTGGCGTTGTCCGAAAAAATTTAATCGCAACTTTCCAAAACCCCTTGCACAGAAATGTCATTTTGAAGTTATAACGAGTGAAAGGCAAACTATTACTGTTTTTTATGGAACACGATCTTGTAAATATTCCCTAAAAATTTGAAGGTACCCGTGCGTGAAAATTCTAGGGAAGCCCTGACTTAAGTCGGGTCCTCGTAGGGCTTAGATGTGGATGCCCTGTCAGGAATTGCCCTTACACCGCCAGGTTGAGCCCCGACAGGGCAATTCCAAGGTTGCCAGGCTTACTTACAATATGGCTGACCTAAGGCAACCCGTTGAGGACCTTGTCGGGCTTCGATCGGGCAACCCATATTTAAAGAAGTCGGTATAATTACAACAGAACTAAATCGGGTCCAAATAGGGCGAAAGTATCGGAGCCCAATTATTTCAAACATGGCACTGACGAGGCAACCCTTTGAGGGCCTAATCGGGCTTCACGGGGAGTTAGTTCCGAGACTCGCCATGAGATGTCGCATACGGCGTGCGGTCTCCCGCATACGGAATATGCAAATAGTATGCTTATATAGCCGGAGCGGGAACACGAGTTGTATTGGACACCGCAGAGTCAGGCCTCTCAGGAAGTCATGCCTCGAGAGAAGTCATACCCGCAAGATTTCTACATAGAAATCCTCTGCTTTATACTATTTTTTTGTAAAAATTCTCTTGGAGAATTATTAATAATATATTATTATTAATAATTATGAATAATAATGTATTATTATAATATATAATAATTATTATTAATAATGATGTATTATTATAATATATAATTATTATTATTAATGATAATAATTCAATTTTACAATCTACATGTATAGCGATACTGCGTACGTACTAGGGCCCTGACAGGGCTTGACCATGGGCTTGTCGTGGATTCGACATGGCAGACGGAAGGCGGTTGTAAAGGCCCTCTTGGCAACCTCCTAAGGCCCTTGTTGAAAAAGCGTGACCGTCCATTCAGGGGCCCTATTGGGCTTCCAGTCGAGGGCCCGAAGTAAGTTAGGGAAAACCGATCAGGGCCTAGTCGGGGCCTCAATCAAATTTACGCATGGGGAGCCAAATCGAAATTCAAAAAATTATGGACTGTCATGGACTGACCATTATCTATTATCTCAAATACACTTCCGTCCAAAAGTTTGGAAACACGCGCCCCGATTGCGCGCCGTACAAAAAGTTACACTGCTCTTTTAAAAATGAAAATATTTCGATTCAACAAACGGTTTTTTAAAGGGGACATATTCAGCTTCATTTGGCATTCCCAAAAAAAAATTCGATTTTTTTAAAACTCGGTACGCCCTCTCAAACATGGTCATTCTTCGGCTTTCTTTGGCATTGAAATTTTGCCGCACGACCCACGAACATTTTTTAAAACTGTTTTTCACATGAAAAACTTGCAGAGGAGAATATAAGCTTTAATTTAGTTTTTTTTTTAAATGTCGCACGATTTTTTTTCGCAAAAATACTTAATTTTTTGCACAAAACGACCAGATTTATAAAATGTAGCGTAATTCTAAAAGTACTGGGCTTTTGTGAAATCATTAGGAGGGTAAAAAATTGCATACAATTATTCTGGATTCAATGCAATTTTTTCAGATTTTTTTTTCGAATTTTTTTTTTTTTAGTTCTTTCTGTCAACGAGATATTTTAAACAATCTTAAACAATCGAGTCGCTTACCTCATCTACACGGTTGTTTCATCGAAAAACCTCATCTACATGGCTTTTTCATCGGAAAACCCGTGGAAATAAGGTAAGAAATGGGATTGTTTAAGATGAAAAAAATATCTCGAAAAAACCTTGAATAAATTTTTTTTATTGAAACCAGAATAATTGTATGCAACTTTTTACCGTTTTAGTGATTTTACGAAAATCCAGAAGTTTTAGAGTTACGCCTTATTTTATAAAAATGATCGGTTTTTGCAAAAATATGAATATGTTTGCGAAAAAAATCGTACGACATTTTTTAAAAAACGAAATTGAAGATTTTACTCCCCCCAACAAGTTTTTCATACGAAATCAGTTTAAAAACATTTTCATAGGTCGTACGTCAAAATTTCAACGCCAAAAAAGCCAAAAATCAACTATGTTTCAGATAACGTACCAGGTCAAAAAAAAATCGAAAAATTTGTTTGGAAGAAGGTAAATGAAGCTGAATATGTCCCTTCTGAAACGCCGTTTGTTGAGTTGAAATATCTTCATTCTTAAAAGGGCAGTGAAACTTTTTGTGCAGCGCGGAATCGGAGCGAGAGTGTTTTCAAACTTTTTGAGGGTAGTGTATCTTAATAACTGCTGCATCGATCTTTCTGAAATTGTTATTTCTTTCCCAATTGTAAGAATTCACTATTTGATTGAAACATTGTTTATTGCACTCCGTGCGCAAAGTGCCACTTTGCGCACGCTGCGCATGCTCAAACTGGCACTTTGCGCACTCGTACAATAAAATTTCGTACTTGTGCGAGAAACTTTTTCTCAACTCGTTTCATCGCACTAGTATCGTAATATACTATTTCCAGCCTGTCTTCTTTTCAAATTCATATTTTAGAGATTATTTAGAAGAAGTGCAGCCGCCTGTTTATCGGGTTTCATTTCATCATAAGTATAGTTATTTTTACCGAAAAAAATTACCGCGTTTTGTTAGATTTTACTTTTTGAAATACTACGTTTCTAAAAAAATATATTTATCATTGGCATGTAAAAAAAAGAAAAATTTAAAGTCACCGATCGATAACGAAATAACCCCATTCTCTTGGATAACCTCGCTCTCGCTTTTCTCGTTCGTTTCTCGTTCTTCTCGCGCTCTCGCCGTAACGTTAACGAAATTAACGCGCCCGAGCGGGCTTACACGAGGCTGGGAAAAGGGTGAAATTTATGGAGAGCGAGCGGGCTGATGGTACGGGGCAGATCTAGTACTCCGCCAGACTGTAAGTATAGTGGATACGCGCGGTCCAGTCTTCATACATCAAGCGGTCGGACAGCGCGTACCACATACCATCGGATCTACCGCACCAAACTCCACACTGTCTATATCCCGCCCTGCAAAACCCCCCAATCTTTTTTTCCGGTTTTCTACTCTTTATCGAACTGTTGCTTCTACTCGGAATATAGATGACGGGCACGACTTACCATTGTCATTTCGAGACTATCGAATTTACCACTTCTGTCGATGAAAATCTCATCAATTTAAAATTTCTAATTTCTAATTTTTCTTAATAGCTTTTCAACAATGTCGAGTCCCTTAAGGCAACTCCATAAATTTAAAAAACCTCTGCCTTTTCGAAATTTCTCCGAACAAACGTGTTCACTACTCCTTCAATTCTTGAAATACAGGAAAGTTCAGAGATTATTCACTAATATCTAAAGCAGAGTTGTAAATAATGCATTATTTTCATAATGCATTACTGTATTCATTACCCATTACACTGTATAATCTGACATGGACAAGTGTAGGTACACCATTACAAAATACAATAGTAATGTGTAATGGATGCATGTGCCATTACAAGTAAATTAAGTAATGTGTAATGG